>JARHVA010000788.1:2140000-2145000 GCA_037957365.1 Torreya grandis
TAGTCTTGATCACATATTATTAGATATGATCAATATATACTTAGTTTTTACATAGAATTAAATAGGTTTTCTTAGATTAGGGGCATCATGCATAACATGATCACTCCTATTTCAGTTTTAGATATACATATGCACAAATTACTATGACTTAGTCCATAATCCATATGCATAGATATCATAATTAAGGGTAATGTTCATGGCACATTATTTCCATATACTCAATTTTCACTAGTTCTCTCAGATGGAATGACAACTCCATGTCATTCTCCATGTTGTATAGTCTAGACACCATATGCACCAATTTTTCACTAGGATTACACCAAATTAATGTCTTATTTCATCTATAGTGGTTGGCATTCTCAAGTGGCCTAGAGTCATTTTACATTCTCGAGTAGATCTTGAGTGATTTTACATTTTAGAGTTTTCAAGTGGCCTAGAGTCATATTATACAATTTTGTTACATCAAACAATTTTAGTTTTATCTTATTATACTACAAATGCATAGGAAATGATGGATTCATATCATACTTGAGTTCTTGAACAACCTACATAAGAGAATTGAATAAATCATTAGTCCAATCCAAGCTATTCACAAATTACGATCCATTAAACAAGGATGGGAAATGATGGAGTCAAGGATAACTTGAGTTATTTATACACCCACACATGAGGATTGGGTAAGTCATCAGCTCAATCCAAGCTACTCATCATTTTATCACCATCTATATCTATGCACATGTTTTTACATTGGTTCACGTACCCAGTGAGTTGTATTCATTCATTTCCTCTCTCTCACATCTCTTTACTTATTTTTGTCTTTGATTTTGATATTTATCAAGGAATAATTAATAGATGCTTTAGGACATGAAATAGATCAAAATTCATAGACTCAGACCTACATTCATGGAATTTACCTCATAGGTAAGCCCAGGTATGTTTTTCTTTAATTTATCCTAGTCATTTCACTTTGTTGAATTTATAGAATAAAGGGGGGGATGTAGTCATATAAAATGTCATTTAATTCAATGAGTTTCACTTGAGACCACCCTATCATTATCTTATCCCTAGACCTATATTACCTATTTTGATATTTTTCCATCTTTTATGCATGTCTAGCCTATTCCCATATATACCAAGAGATGCATTGAGCCATCACCTAGGCATCCCTAACCTTTTTTCATGCATTTCATCCATCTAGACAATAGTGTAGTCCCATTAGTCTATAGCGTAGTGTGATATTGGAAAATGGGGAAATGTTATTTACCCTTATATTTATTTTCCCCTAAAGGATATCTTTTCACTCCCTAAAACATCTTAGGGTTGTCCTAGACTTATTTTATGTCTTAACAAGCATTAGTTTACTATATAAATATCACTCTCATGCATTTATCCCTTACATGGTAATTCTCATGAACAAGATTAGAAATAATTATGAAAATTAAGGTTATTGATCCCTATTTACCCCTATTTATAAATACATCCATCTATATAATCCCATAGATTAGGTTTACCCAATTTTCATTCTCAATTCACACTCAAAAGCATTCAAATTGTCATTCATACTCAAGCATACTAGCATCACCCTCACTTGCACCAGCACTTATATTGGGAGAACTAAATTGGTATTGATCCCCTTTCAAGGTATTGGTATGTATGTAGTGCTTAGTTGAGAGGATAATCCTACACAAAATTAAGGAAAATGCATGAAATAATAGATTTATATAAATAGAAAAAAAACCAAAGGGATTTTATTGATCACAGGATACTTCAAAGGGGAAACCTCTTTTGAGCAATCTCAATACATTAAACTCATGGATGCCTTCATTATCCTCAACACTTACTTATATACTAAGTCTAATATAATCAACTACTACTTCCCATGAATGTGGGATAAAAAAATGCTCACGAGATGACTTAAAAAGAATATTCATCCATAGAAACTAATATACTAACAAAGTAAAGAGAAAGGGTAGCACGAGTTCATAACATCCCCTACCTCTTAGAAAAAGATTTATCCTTAAAGCTTCATATGTGGGAATTGGTTCTAAATTTGAAATATTGGTTCCCATGTTACATCCTCTAGTTTCATTATGTGCCACTAAATTAATACCTCTATGATGAAGTAGGAGTGAAGTTGGCATGTGCACCTGTCCAAGATTACTTCTAGCTCAAAAAGGATGGATCCTTCATTATCAAATTATCATAAAATAGTTTATACTCTGATGTTTGTGATAAGAAATTTAATTAGACAAGAGATATGAAATACTGGGTGAATTTAGGAATAAGGTGGGAGATCCAACTTATAAACAAATAACCCAATATTATATGGCCCATAGAACTAGGGAGTTAGCTTATGATTCCCTTTGAGTTTTAAGGATGATTGGTTGTATGGTTGTAGGCTAAGAAAAAACATATCACCTACTTTAAAAGTGAACTTATATAGATGTTTATCAACTTATTATTTCATTATATTTTATGCCATATGAAGATTGTCTTGTAGGATGTTGAGGAACTGATCCTAAGTTTGGAGAATCATGTCGACCGCTTAAACTAGTGAACTACTAGGGGTGTATGGAAGGAGCACTGGTGGTTTTTGACCATAGAATACTTCATATGGATTCATTTTAGTTGAAGTGTGGTATGATGTATTGTACTACCATTTGATGAGAGGAATCCATTTTTCCCACTAATGTTGTTGTTCTGAGGTGAAACAATGAAGGAAAGTTTCTAAGCATTTATTGACAATTTCAGTCTGGCCATCCATTTATGGATGATACTTATAAATCATATTTAGTTGGGTGTCAATGCATTTAAAATATTTATATCCAAAAATGGTTTTTTAAGGTTTCATCATGATCTGAGATAATATAAGAAGGAATGTCATGAAGATAGAAAATTTGGTCCAAGAAAATTTATGCGACTAAAGTGGTATAGGGATGGATGAGGGCACAAAAATGACTATATTTAGAGAGGATATCAACCAAAAACAAGATAAATATTTTCCATTTATATTTATAGATCCCCTTAATGAAATAAATATAAATATCTATCCAAATCTTGGTAGGCATGGGTAAGGATTCGAGAAACCCAAAAATGAGTGTTGTTTCACCCTTATTATGTTGGCAGGTATCAAATTCAGCCACCATCTATTTAATTGCCTTTTTTATTCTAATTTAAAATAAGTTACATTTTGACCACTCATTTTTGAGAAACCTTGAGTGCCCTATGGATGAAGAATCATTGATTTCATAGAATACAACCTACTAATATGTGTTATGAGGAAGCACCAAATGGCCCTTATATCATAGAGATGCACCATCTCAAGAATAATACATTAATATAGAGGGATTAGTGGTAAGTTTTTGAATGATTTGATATAATTAGGAGCCATTAACATACCCATCCTATGAAGTGTCCAACCAATTTGGAATAGGCATGGAAATAGCTAAAAGGGAAGCTTAGTCTACAAATGTGCGAGATAGAGCCTTAGCCATAATATTGTCTTTAAACTTCTTGTAAGTGATCTCATAGTCATAACACAAGTTTTTTTACCCATTTTTGTTGTGATGGGGTGAATACTCATTGTTCCAAGAAATATTTTAGAATTTGGTGATTAGTTTTGATGCAAAAATGATTCCCTGGTAAGTGTGACTACCACTTTTATACATGTAAAATTGTTATCATTTTCTTATCATAAGTAGAGAATACTAAATTCTTGACATAAATGGATTTACTAGTGAATGAAATGGGGCATCCTTCTTGGAGGATAATAACACCAAGTCCATTACTACAAGCATCACTCTTGAGAGTGAAGATCTTGGGAAAATCTGGCATAGCTAGAATACATGTAGTACACTAGCTTATTTCAATTCTTGAAATGCATATTCAATAACTTGTGTCAATGTAAAATCATCCTTTTTCACCATAGTTGTTAGTGGAGCTACAATATTCCTATAATCTATGAAAAACTTGTGATAGTACCTAGTCAACCCTAAAAAACCATGGAGGCTCTTGAGTGTCTGATGATGAGGTTAATTTGTCATGGTAGCTATTTTTTTTGGATCCACTTGAACCCTTTGGGATGAAAAAATATGCTCAAAATAATCCACTTCATATTATCCAAAAGCACATTTGGACTATTTTTCATAGATATGATGATCAAAGAGAAGTTTTAGTGCTAGATTTAGATGTTGGATATGCTTAGACCATGTTTTACTATAGATGAGGATATCATCGAAGAAGACCAGAATGAATTTCCATAAGTAGGGATAGAATATTTTATTCATAAATTCTTTGAATGTTGAAGGAGCATTAGTGAGGCCAAATGTCATGACCAAAAAATAATAGTGGCCATCATGCATATGGAAAGTTGTCTTAGGGATATCATCCTCATGAAATTAGATCTAGTGATATCTAGAGTGGGGATCCAACTTGGAGAAAAAATGAGTACCATGAAGCTCATTAAGAAGATCATAAATAATAGGGATCAAAAACTTATATTTGATAGTGATGTGATTAAGTGATCAAAATTCAATGTAGAGGTGCCATAACCCATATTTTTTTAGATAAGGAGAACTAGGAATAATATGGGTTGGTAGTAGGGTGAATAATGTCTTGCTTTAGTAAGTCTCAAAAGAGAATCTCTATCTTGGTATTTTAATACAATTGGTAGTGGTAGGGATTGACGTTGGTATAAATTCTTACAATAAGGAACTAAATATAGTGGTCCTTTGGCCGTGAAGGTTTCAATCCCACTAGCTTAGCAAAGTCACATGCATACCTATGCAAAATGGTTTATAGATTAGGAGTAGTGGAGACTATGGATGGTTGCATTTAAATGGAATGGATCTGGGAAATGATGTCATGTGAATTGTTTTTAAGAAGCTTTCTCATGTGATGTGAACTTATGATGCTAAGAGACCACAGTTGTAAGCCTTTCAATGTGTGTTTTTGCTCATTATCTAAAAATTGCATCTAAAGTTTATGAAAATCCCATAAGA
>JARHVA010000788.1:2827500-3100000 GCA_037957365.1 Torreya grandis
AGTATAAGAAAGTGGGAAGGAACCCCAAATAGAAATGGAAAGACATTCTCACCATCACCTCGAGGAGATCCAACTCAAAGAAAGAAAATTGAGGGTGGATAAGGATAAAGGCTTGGCTAAACATATAATAAACATGATGGAAGGACTTAGAACTCAAACTAGAGGTATGATAAACAGTAGTGCAAAGAAGAAGATAGGTGACAACAGGAAAAAGACCCACTCCAAAGAAATATAATAGTGTCTTTATGTTTTGGTCTTATATTTTGGTTCTTATTTTTTTAAAAATTTGTTGACTCTTTTCATTTGGTAGGCTATGTACACTAGTTCCTTATTGTTTTGTCTTTACTCCTTTTTTATGCTAAACTATGGTTTTTAGGTCCTTGTAAAACTTGATTTTCATCTATCAAATAAAAAAATATTAATATGTTATGGACATGAAAGATGATGGGAATTTGTGAAGAATTCCTCTTTGTATTCCCAAATGTCTTACAATGCAACTCACAAATTGAATATCCAAGTGGCAATATAAATGGAGAAAGTTAGATTTGAAGTAATAGGTAAAAAATGTGATGTATGAAAAGAGACATCATTAATTATATGTTATATATGTCAAGGGGATATAAGGAAATATATGATGTAAATCTAAGGATTAAATGTGCCAAAAAAGTGATATATAAATCCTTATCATAAGTAAGACACTCTAAATAACTAGGAAAGACTAAGAACTTTTGAATCAAGGATTTAGAGAACCCCACCTAGTAATTGCAATTTTGGGATAACAAGTGAAGTATATAAATCTTCCCATGAAGGCTTATATGCATTAAAATTTAAAAAGATCCTACCTTCCCACAATATGTTCCTCATTCCTTGGGATCCATTATAGACTCATCAGTCTACAACAAATATTGGGTACTTGTGTGAGAAAGTAGATGGAATTAGAATGTAAGAAGATAGATGAAGTAAAACCTCATACTTTATTCTACTAGCCTATCACACCCTAATGTATCTTGGATATATCATGAGGCTAATTATGGACTTTTATCTTCAACAATAATATGAGATGTGCCAAAAATATCACACCTTTTAGTGTGATTTGACTTTTAAGATATAATTTGCCTTTTAACATTACATTTTTCTTATGATATGGATTTTAACTCTTTTGAATTATTATATTTTTCTCCTCCATATAGATTTTGAAAAACCAACAACATGTGATAAATATGACTACATGGATTAAACTCAGTGCCTATATTTCCAAATCTAGCTCATTTTTACAAAAAATGACAAAATTAACAATAAATTCACCACCTAGATATAGGGTTCTAACTACAGTTGTGATGTATCCTCTTGCACATCTAACTCCTTGCCCATGAGACATAGTCTCTTGTGGCACTATTTTTAGTCACATAGAGCTCTAATTTTTTAAAAATAGAAAATGTGTAAATGATAGTTTTTACCTACTTATAGTAGAAATTTAAAAAAATGAAACTTTTATTTATTTACCACAATATTCCTTATTTTTCCCATGTCTTTATTTTTGTGAACCAAAATAAGCCTTAGAATCCTGGTGAGATAGATACATTTTATGCTACCAAAAAAATTCATAAATTTTTGGATTTTTATCTTATTTTCTAGGTCTAAATTTCATTTCTCTCAATGGGAAACTTCTATCATGTATGACACATGAAAAATTATATACAATTAGAAAGTTAAGTGAATGCACATATTTTCATTTAATTTAATTTTAGTTACTTTCAATTATTTTTAACTTGATTTTTATCTATGTTATATTATGTTGTTATGTTTATATCCCAAAGCACCATCCTATGTTACATTATTAAGACACATGATGAGATTTGTGTGGGTCATATGTATAATCTATATATTTTTCAATATATCACATTATTGACACTTTCTCTTGCAGTGGATTTTTAATGCATCAATATACCTAAGTGCATGCATTAAAGGGTGAACCAAAAATGGGGTGGGATTATCTCATGGTACTTTATAAGACATGTTTTTATGATATTATATCACATAACTAACATCAATTTAAATACCCCTAATTCTCTATCCATCATTCTTTTGTGCCTATTTTCTACCTAAATCTTCTATCTTACCTATATCTTATGGTATCGACCTAGTTGATATAGTTTGTCTCATGCTTAAGTCCTCCTTTTATTGTATAGGCTATCTTGATATAGTTATAAGTTTGTCTTTTAATTTTTTTACTATATCAACTTGGACAGTGACATATTGTGCTAACCAACATAGTCAAACTATATCATCCTAGCCAATAACATCAGCCTAAAGTTCAAAGTTAGTTTTATGTATTTTATCTATATATATAGGGGTCATATTTCATTTATAATATGATATTTCATATTCATATGCTCTACTTGCACTTTCAGTTCTTCCTTAAGGAGTATTTTGGAGAGTTATTAGTTTATAACCTTACCTTGCAGGTCTTGTCTTGTGGTGTAATTGAAGCTCAATAGGAGAAGTCATTGAGAGTTCCTAATTAAGGATATATATGTCTTCATCCAACCATTTTAGGTATTTAACCTACAACAATCTCTTACAAAGTTCCACTTGATCCAAAGTGGGGAATTGAAACGTCAATGGGTCTATCCCAAGCTAAGTATTTCTACACATATACTCTTTCCTTTACTTACTAAGAAGATTATATGTTACTTATTGATTTGTGGATGTATGTGTGTATCCTTGATTAGGGTCATCCCTATACAAAATAATTTGGTATAGATATAGGGTTTTTTAGACTTGCAATTTATCACATGAGGCTAAATATATGTCCATTTGATTGATTATTTCACATTACCTTATTTAAAATCATTCAGCCGTCATTTTCATGTTCTTTTTTATAATAATTTACTTTACTTGCAATTTTACCATCATAGTAACAATCATTATCTTTGTTGAAGTGTAGTGAACATTATATACCTATGTCATAGGATTAGGATTTGAAACCCTTTTTTTTGAAATTTGAGTTTTAGGTTCCATGTGGTATTTATTTATGTATATCCTAGGTCCTTACATAATTGTCCAAGAATATGCATGTTCTATTTGATTAACATTATTCAAGTCCTAGTTTATTTAGAGAAAGAGGATAGTTGTAGGCCACCCTAGCCTGTGCATATAACATATAGATTTAATTATTTTACTCATATCCCTTATAAAATATAACATATATATTTGTACAACTAAATTTTATTACAGGCAAAAAAATAATGATTGCTAGACCCTTCACAATATTTTTATAAGCATTACAATCAACACATACACTGTCAACAAAGTTTCATAGTACCTTAATGCATAAACATCTTTTCAATACTTAGGTTATAATTTAGATGTTTATATTATCTACTCATAACATAAATAAAATACCAAACTCAAGTTTTGGTAAGGAAAATGTACAATATTTCCATGTTTCTCTATTCTAAACAATATATCAATCCCATCAATATACAATATTAATATTCAAACTCTTCCACATTCACTAATCCAAGTCTCAAATATAATATCAGTTATGAACAAAAAGAATAATGTGTGACCCATAATTTATGCCTTTCATCGTAGTGGCATATTATAAAAAACACAAACACAACTAAATCAACTTCTTCCAAGTTAAACTCACTCAAGTAATTGAAGTGATAAATATAGTGTGAAATATATCATATTATTCATACACAAAAAGGATAAAGTATTCAAAACATGATATCTCTATCCACTAAAGTACAAAGCATATTTAAAATTTATATTTAAATTACATTAGAAAATAATTATTCTCTAATGAACATTATTTTCATATTTAAGAAGGTACAATAAACCTTGTGATGACAATAAAATCATCTGAGGTCTCCATGTTCATCTTGATGAATAAATCATATCAACTAAGAAATAACATATTCATAGCATATTCATGTGATGCTATGATAAACACAATTCAAAATTACTATAACTCAATACATTCATTTGTCTTATGAAGGAGTAAAAGAGATATATTTATAACATTTTTTAATGACTAGTTTTTAGGTAAGAGATCAGGTTTAAGTGTTATGAATTCAAAGTTTACCATATCAAATGAAAAGATAATCCTTTATTTATTTATTAAAAATTACACATAATAAATAAGGGTACATTTGTATTTTATAAATAGCTTAAACTTATGCATGCTACATCTCAAGTAAATCCACAATCATATGTTTAACAACTTATCCATATAAAGGCAGAAATGATCAATCTAGAAGTTAGTAGAAAAACTTTGTGATGTAATGATCACATTTCATGTAAAGATAAAGACTAATACAAAGATAAGATACTTATTTTTTTATATATTAATTACATATTATATATTTAAACCATGGTCTCATGGTTACATTAATAGATATGTATTATGTATATCAAAGTCAAGTTAACATTCTAGCAATAAACTAAGAATAATATAGTCATTGCTCACTATAGTCAAGAAAATAAGAACAAGATATTTAATGTAGCTAATAATATTATTGTTAACCAATTTTTCCATAGTCAAAATGGGTCAACCTCCTATAATCAAAAACTTATATAAGGGTCTGACATAATATCATAGGGTGTGTTGTGATTCATCTGATGTTGTTTCATATGCCATTCTAGTTTTGGTTATTGCCTAGTTTAGTATTTGTGTTATTTCATATCTTAGAGGTCATTTTAGGGTCATGTATGGAAGTGGAAGGTCTTCATGCTGTCCAAATCATTCAAGGATCAATGATCAGGTTTTCACAACCCTTAGGAGTTTGTTCTAGCTTCAAATATCAAGCATACAATTTCTTGCATGAGTTTAATGGAAGCAGACCATCACTAGGACATTATCTAGAAATGACTGGACTAGCTCATTTGTGAAAATTTTATCTTCACTTATGAATACCCTAAAATATAATGGACCATGCATAATTATATCTCTTCATCCCATGAACACGATCTATACATTTCATGCATGTGAGAGCTCTCTAGCTCAAGTTATGAAGATTCAAAGTTGGACCTGCAGAGTAGAACATTCATGCAAGTGTAAATTTCAAGCTCCATAAAGTAGTCATTTATATTTAAAATGCCTTTAAAGAGATTAAAGTTGATCAATATATAATAGCCTATGTTTCATCATATGTAGATGATCTAATGGAGTGCAATGAAGTCAAATTGTCAAAAGGAGCTCAAAGTGAGCATATAAGTGACAAGTGTCACATTCACAGAGATTGTTAGATAGAGACCTAATGAGCATAAGATGGTTAGAGTTACTGATAAAGCTTTTCAAAAGATCTAATGACTCACACTCAATCATGTAAAGGATATCTAATGGAGAAAATATACTTAAATGTTGTAAAGTGTATTAGGTTTATCGACATAGTGACGAGTTAAAGACTAAGCAAGTCTGAGAAGATCAATGGAGTGAAAGTGATCTAAAGATGCAAAAAGTAGTGAGATGAGGTCAAAGTGTCAAATTTTAATGACCAAGTCAAGGTAAAGTTTGTATAAGTTCAAAGATCCATTGGTATATGGGAACTAAGATCTAGAGATCCTATGATGTGAAAGAGGTAAAAAAGTTAAGATATAATAGTGAGGATCTATGAAACCAATAATAAAAAATGTGATTGGTTTGAGTCAGCTTCGATAGATAAATGTTGAACCAAAGAGTCATTTTTGACCGAAACAAGTGAATATCATAGACATAGTTTAAAAAAAAATGAACAATGTGGTAAGGGAATACCACATGATCAAATATGTAAAACCAAGGATTTTATAGTGAAGTAATCTCTTTGATTCATATGTCACCATGAAATCCCAGTTGAGTTCCAAGATGAACAATGACTACGAAATGTAAAGAACAAAGACTAGGAAACCAAAAAATGATTATAGATGGTGAACATAGGTGTTTAGAAGATATATCGTAGTTAGGAGAGAATATTAAAACTATCATAGCATGTTTCAACCCCATCAAATAGTGATTATGTGTTGACTTTCCTGGTTTAGTTTCAAATTCTTGAAGGATGGTCCATGATGGAAACAATTTCACAAAGGCTAGTAGAAGAGTCATTGCACCATTTTGAAAGGAATTTGTCATGGTTTATGTGGACATTTGTCTTGAAAGACATTCCTTTTATATTTCACACTTATTTGCACCTACAACGTAACTAGTTCTCATGCCTGAACATATGTTTTAGTGACCCTTAAATTTATTTCTTTTCTTCTCTCTCAAAAGTTCTATACGTAATTACCATTTTAGCTTTGTGAGATATACCACATCCATGCACGATGAATCCCTATTGGATTGATGTCATATTTTACCTTTGAATATTAATGCAAGTTTGTTTTTGAGTTATTAAAAAATTATCTAAGTGTGTAAGTAATTTATACTGATAATAAATGATAATATTCTATCCTTCTTTCCTTTATCCTTTCATATCTAAGTAATAGTTCTTAGTCTAACAAGTCATATATAGTGCAGTCAAATGTGTCAATTTTTTTTAAGTGTATAATTGTCCTTGGAATGTGAAACCTTACCTTATGGTTCATTTTCCTTGTGTTGTTTCACAATATCTCACCTCTATATTGAAATACTCATGTTAGAACCTTTTAGGACTTTGAGACTAGTTTGTATGCCTTATTCTATAGTGCTTGGAATATGATGGTTATGTGGAGACAATCTTGGTGAATCACCTCTATATACTAGGTTCAATTTGTTTTGTTTCTAACTCTTTCCTCTACAAGTAAATACTAGTTTAGGTGATAATCTTTGCAAAGATATATTCAAGGAGCTAGCCATTTAAATCTAGAGGCTCATTTCCATAATAGGTACACCCACATACCTAGAAATGTTCCCATGTTTCCAAAATTTGGAAGAGGCTTGAATACCCTCTTCTAGGGTGCAAAATTTGGTGACAACAGTTATATCACACCCGATGGGACCTTGTCTTCAAGGCAATTTATCAAGATAAATGTTGGTCTTGACAACATCAACTACAAATTGGTGTGATTCCACCAAGATAAATCTGGTTCAAGACCAATGTTTTGTTATAAGCCTAATCTCATAATTCATGGTTCTCATTACGTCAAAATCTATAAGAGTTATCAATCCTATTAACCCACCCTTTTAGCTTGAACTCCCCCTTGGAGTTAAATATCCTCCTCCTAATCTGCACTTTAGAGAACAAGTAGATTTTTCTAGAGAGGAAGAAGTTGAAGATTTTTCTAGTTAGAGAAGTCAAGAGAGTGAACAAGTTGAAAAAATTGAATATTTTGAATAAGAAATGGGTAAAACTCATGATTTTTTCATTTAATACATAAAATCCTATTTTCCTTCAAGTATATGATGCTATTCCTCCAAATGCCACAAAAGGTGTACCTCAATTCAATGGTGAAAGTCATGTTACACCTAGTGAGCATATTAGAGATGTCTCCAACTTCTGTAACTTTCACAATTCACTCAAGAGAACATTGCTATTAGACTTCTTACCATGTCCCTTAGAGGGAAGGATCTTGATTGGTATAAGACTCTAGAAGGTGGATGCATCACATCATGAGATGAATTTGGGGTGTTGTTGACTGTAAGATTTGGAAATGAGAGTGACCATGCCTCTCTTATACATCAGCTTAATGAAATCAAGAGAGGACATAAATAAAAAATACATGATTTTAATGAGATATTCCAAAAGACTTAGAATAGACTACCTCCTCCTATGAATCCACCTCTCATCTTTGTGTTCTCAACCTATTTTGAGAGTTATGGGCACTAAAATTGCTATCATGCTTTAGTCTATGGGTGGCTCCATCTTCCTTAAAACATATAAAATTGATATCAGAGATGAAAATAATCTCATCCAATATAGAATATTTCCACCTAAAGTGTCTATTCCTCCATTGTCTCATAAATATACTAATGCTCCAACTATGGTTCAAACTCCTATTTCCAGTACCAAGTCTAAGGCTACCCCCAGACATGAAGAAACTAATATTGATTGGAAAGCAAAGTTCCTAGCCTTAAAATATCAAAATAGGAAACCTAATGTGTAACAAGGTGCCTATCGAAATTCCTATCCTTATCAAAAACAATATGGAAGAGGAAGAGGCCATTGACAACCTAATCCCAATAGGCCTGCTAATACATACAATCTTAATTCTACCACCAATGTAAGAGATATGGTACCTATTCATAGTAATTTGGTGTAAGGTAAAAATTGGTAGCAAGGCAAATTTATAGACATCAGTGAAGGTGAAGAGTAGGCTATTTTTTCTCAAGGATAATTTAGTCCTCTCATATATTTTGAGGATGCGGTTATGATGTAGATAAGTGAAGGTGGACACCCTCAATAAGAGGTCTTTACCAACTTCCTAGTTCAGGACACTTTTGGGCTTAATAAAGGAACCTTAGTTGTAGATAAAATTAGATATAAAATAAAGTCTTTGGGAGGTGATATAAATGTGCCTTTTGGATATTCCAATCATATTTCAAGGCATCTAAGCATAACTATAAGTGGGACAGTTCCAAAGGCTCCTACACTTCCATCAAATCAAAATGCTAGAAGGACTGTTCAAAGCACTCTAACTCCTTAGGCTCCAAGCACTTCCTTGCCTTCAAGAGTTTAGGATAAAGTATGTATGGATTATTTAAACATTTTAGATTAATTTAAAAGTACTAAAACTTCCATTTCCCTTTCAAATGTTTTGCATATGCTTGATCAAAAAGAGCTCTTGCAAAATCAATTATCTGTTATCCCTAGTAGTGTCCCTCCTTCAAATCAAGGTTAAATTCATGTTGTCATTGAAATTTTCCCAAATATAATTTATAAATTTTCCATCAAATATGAGAAACATCCACCATTCTACCTCACCCTCATAGTGGGTGACAAGCTGGTCTATAACTGCATAGTTGATAGTGGAGCTTCAACTTCGATCATGCCCAAGGTGGTAGCTGATAAGTCACGTCAAAAGTATGAAAACCATAGTGAAATATTTATATAATTATATGTTAAATATTCCAATATGATATTACTGATAGTAAACTTGAAAGTCTTTTTGCATGATTGTCCCAATTTTCCTATCTTGCAAGATATAGTTGTTGTTGATCTCCCAGCCCAATTTGTAATCTGCCTCTCGAGGGACTTCAATACAAAGATTGGTGGCTATATTTCATTTAATTGATATTTCTTGGATTTTGGAATAAGTTATGGGACTAAGGTAACAATTATGACACAACCTCTTACAAGATTTTATATAGAACCTTACATTGAGACAAGTTCTAATTTGAACTATGTAGTTTATGAAGAGAAGGATTCTATTGTAGATGATGACACTTCCAAATTTGAAGGCATTAAAAATTTGTTTCTTGATGAATATGGTACTAAAACTTATGATAATTATCCTTATGATTTCATGTAAGAAATTGATCTAGGAGTATATTACATACATGAGTGAGGAATACCAACACCTTCACTTACCAAGGAAGAAGGTGAAGAAGATGAGACGTGGAAAATGTTTTTTGATGGTTAAATAACTAAAATTGGTTCAAGAGTTAGTGTCATGATAGTCTCCCCATCTAAATATAAATACTATGCTTCATATATATTTCATTTTATTTATACTTGTAATCGAGTTAAGTATGAAGGTTTAATTCATGGCCTTTAAGGGGCAAGGAGAAAATGAATAAAGAACATGCAAGTGTATGGAGACAATGAATCAGTTGTTCATTAGGTTAGGAGTTTGGTTGATTCTAAAAACCCTTTTATTAAGGAATAAAATCATAGATTATGGGATTTTCTTGAATATTTTAGTGCATTTAACATACAGTCAGTCCCAAGGGAGTAGAATAATCAAGCTAATAGGCTAGCTACAATAGGAGCTCAATATGATACTCCAACTCCTATAAAGGAAGAAGGGAAAAAATATCACATTAAGATCATTATCATACCTTTTTAACTTTATAATTAGGTGTCTTTGAATTTTTTTGATAGTGACAAACACATTACATGTTTATTTCAGAATGAAGCTGACTTCTTCTCAAGGAATTAGAAGAGGTTCCAAGAGCAATTTGGTGACCAGGTTGTGCAGCTAAGGACAAATAAGATACATAATGGTCTAGTGACCTTAGAAGGTATCTTTAATGAGAATGATTGTAATAATAAGGAAAAGGTGAGTATGTCTAAAAAAGAGGAGAATTATGAAAGAGTCTTGGTCTTCAAAGATAGACTCCTCAAACTAGGCAAGGTATGTTCTACATTAGAAAAGCAAGCATTCATTGATTTGTGTAGGGAGTTTCATGACATATTTACTTGGGAATATGAATACCTAAAATTATTTGATCCTAGCCTAGAAAGACATACTATTGAGTTATAATCTAGAGTTAAATCAGTTAGATAAAAATAGAGGCCCATAAGTCCCAAGGTTGAACAACTCATGAGGTTAGAGCTCACTAAACTCATTGAATCTAAAATAATCTTTCCTATCAAACATACAACATGAGTAGATAATATTTTTCCTATTAGAAATAAGAGTGGGGAGTTAAGATTTTTTTTGGACTTCAGAGATCTTAATAGAGTGTCACTCAAAGATCATTATCCCTTACCCTCAATGGAGCAAATTTTGCAAGTAGTTTTAGGTTCTCAACTTTTCTCTCTTCTTGATGGATATTTAGGTTATAATTAGATCCTTGTAAAAAATGATGATTAATATAAGATAACATTTACCACTAAATGGTGATATTTTGCTTATAGAAAGATGCCATTTGGTTTACCAAATGTTGGTGCTACCTTTCAAAGAGCCATGGACATAACCTTCAAAGGTTTGATTAATGAGATATTATTGATTTATCTAGATGATATAATAGTTTTTTCAAGTAATTATAATAAACATATGTAACACTTGATACAAGTGTTTGAAATATGTAGGCAATATGGAGTATCTCTTAATCCCCAAAAATACATCTTTGCTATCCATTAAGGTAAGCTCTTGGGACACATTGTTTCCAAAGATGGTTTGGCTATTTATCTTAAAAGGATAGAGGATATTATTGGCCTATCATTTCCATTGTATAAGCAAGGTCTTCAAAGTTTCTTAGGAAAGATAATTTTTATAAGGAGATTCATACCTAGGTTTGCATCTTTAATGAAACCCATCACAACCATGCTAAAAAAGAACCATGTCTTTTCTTGGACTAAAGAGGGTAAGAACAATTTTAAAGCCATTAAAAAGGTAATTGCACAAGCACCTACTCTTGTGAATCCTAATTTTTCCAAAGACTTCATATTGTATTCATTTTCTAACCTTGACACTATCTCTACCATGTTAATGCAAAATAATGGTGAGGGTGTGGATCAACCTATTGCATTCTTTAGTCAAGGTTTAGAAAAATATGAATTCATTTATAACTTTGTGGAGAAACAAGTCCTCGCTATTATAAGGGGACTAAAGAATTTTAGGCATATGGTTTAAAATAATAAAGTTCATGTTATAGTTTCTTATCCTAGTACCAAAGAGTTCTTTTTGAGCAAAGACCTTAGTGATAAGAGAGAAGGATGAATCACTAAGGTAATGTAGTATGATGTTGATATCAAAGTAATAAATTTGGTAAGAGGGAAAGGTCTTTATGAACATTTAGTTTTAGATATTCATGAGTTAATAAAAGAGGTTCTATTTAATCATGATTGCTCCCAACTAACTAGTTCCTTGCATATACAGAGTTAGACACAAGATGTGATCAGATTCCTTCAAAATGTTGAGTATCCTAATAATATGAGTAGATCAAAAAGGAGATATTTGTAATCTATTCCTTTTTTTCTTGTGGATGGTGTCCTTTTTAGAAGAGACATTAATGGTGTGCTATTAAGATGAATTGATAATGATCAATTTGGGGTGTTTCTAGAGAAGTTTCATGATGGAATAGTAGGAGGTCATTTCTCCCCCAAAACTATAGCTACTAAGATCATGAGATCAAACTATTACTGGCCTAGCCTCTTTAAGGACTAACATGCTTGGGTGAGAAGGTGTGTACAATGTAATTTCTTTATGGGAAAGAAGAAGCTTACAACTCTCCCTTTAAATCCTATCCAAGTTGATAAACATTTCATACAATGGGGTATTGATTTCATTGGTATGATAAAATCCCCATTAGGTTCTGGTCATAAATGGATACTCACAATAACTGATTATTTTACAAGATGGGTTGAGGAAGTAGCATTGAAGGAAGCTAATGAAAATTCTATCTTGGACTTCTATGAGAGCATCATAACAAGGTTTGACACTCCTATTATTTAAGATAATGATCTTGCTTTTATAGGTGGTAAGATAGTTAATTGGGAAAATAGAAATGGAATATTTTTGAGAACTTCATCAAACTATTACCGTCAAGGTAATGGGTTGGTTGAATCTACTAATAAGAACCTGATCATAATAATCAAGAGAACCTTAGAGCATAACTAGAGGGCTTGTCACACCAAATTAAAAATAGCTTTATGGGCTGACAAGATAACTCCCAAGAGGTCAATAAAGAATTCTCTTTTTGTGCTTGTCTATGGGAGAGAAGCTCGCTTGTCTATCTCTCAAGAGTTGCTTACCTTAGAGTTAGCACACCAACTAGATTTTCTTGAGAATACTCCAATATAAGTGAGATTGGTATAATTAATGGAGTTTTAAGAGACCAAAGATAAGGCTCATCAATCTTTGGAACATCACCAAGTAGTGATGAATATGTATTTTGACAAGAAGACAACTCCAAGATCATTTCAAGAATGTGACATAGTGTTGAATTGGGATGAAGACAAAGTAGAACCAGGAAGACATACAAAATTTGATACCCTATAGAGTGGAACATATGTCATAATAAATTTCAAGAAAATCAACTCTTTCTAGATAGCAAGCCTATCCCTATGAATGGGATACATTAGAATGGTAAAGTTCTATCTTATGAATAGTAGATTAGGTGTGTGTTTTGTTTCAGTTGTGTGTGTAGTGTTCCCTAATTGTTCTAGTTGAGCATATGTTTGCTTTTTATTTGTGTTCTATCCTTTTTGTTTTTTCTTATTGTGTGTTGTCAAAGGCATTTGTGTGTCAATTTGTTGTACATGTGACTCCATATCCCAATGGAAAAGATTAGGCAACTGGTCATGGCATAGCAAGCATGCCACCCTTGGGAAATCACCAAAGATGTTAACAATTTTTACCATAGTCAAAATAGGCAAACCCCACTATGGTCAAAAACTTATTTATGGGGTATTATATAATGTCATAGGGTGTGTTTTAATTCATTTGATGTTATTTCATATGCCGTTATAGTTTTAGTCATTACCTAGTTTAGTATTTGTGTTACTTCATTTATTAGAGGTCATTTTAGGGTCATGTATAGAAGTGGAAGGTCTTCATGGTGTCTAAAACATTCAAGGATCAATGAATAGGTTTTTACAGGCCTTAAGAGTTCATTCAAGCTTCATAGATCAAGCATATAGTTGTTTGCATGAGCTCAATAGAAGTAGACCATCACTAGGACATCATCTAAAAATGAATATACTAGCTCACTTGCAAAATTTTTATCTTCACTCAGGAAGACCCCATGATCCAATGGATAACACATAATTTTATATCTTTATCCCATGAACATGCTCTACAAATTTCGTGCCTGTATGAGATCTCTAGCTCAAGTTATGAAGATTCAAAGTTGGACCTGTAGAATAGAACATTCATGCAAGCATAAATTTCAAGCTCCATAAAGTAGCCATTTATATTTAAAAGGCATTTGAAGAGTTTAAAGTTGATCAAGATATAATGGATCATGATTCATCATACATAGATGATCCAATAGACTGAAATGAGGTCAAATTGTCAAAAAGAGATACGAGTGAGCGCACAAGTGACAAGTGACACATTCATGAAACTTATTAGACAAAGAACCAATGAGTGTAAGCTAGTAAGAGTTAATGATCAAGCTTGTTATAAGATCTAATAGCTCATGCTAAATCATGAAAAGGATATCCAATAGAGTGAATGGAATCAAATGCTATAAAGTGATCGAGGTTTATCGACATAGTGATGAGTTTAAGACTGAACAAGTTTGAGAAGATCGATGGAGTGAAAGCAATCCAAAGATATAAGAAGTAGTGAGATGAGGTCAAAGTGTCTAAGTTTAATGATAAATTCAAGGTAAAGTTTATGCAAGTTAAAAGATCTAATAGAATGCAAGAGCTAGGATCTTGAGATCTTACAGTGTGAAGGAGGTCAAAAAGTCAAGATCTAACAATAAGGATCTATGAAACCAATAAGAATAAATGTGATTGGTCTAAATCAAATTTAATGGACAAATGTCAAACCAAAGAGTTATTTTTGACCAAAATAAGTGAATATCATAGACATAATTTAGAAAGGAATGAATAGTATGGCTAGGGAATGCCACATAAGCAAAAATGTAAGACCAAGGATCCTATAGCAAAGCAAGTTCTTTGAGATCGTATGCCACCATGAAATCCCAATTCAAGTCCAAGATGAATCATGACTATAAAATATAAAGAAAAATGTCAAAAAAACCAACAAATGATTATAGATGGTGAATGCAAGTGTCTAGAAGATAGGTAGTAGTTAGGAGAGCATATTACAACTATCATAACATGTTTCAACCCCCTCAAACAATGCTTATGTGTCAACTCTCCTGGTTTAATTTCAAATTCTTAAAGGATTGTCCATGATGGAAATAGTTTCAAAAGGTTTGTGGAAGATTCATTGAACTATTTTGGAAAGAATTTGTCATGGTTTACGTGGACATTTGTCTTAGAAGGCATTCATTATCTATTTCACACTCAGTTACACTTGCAACATAACTGGTTCTCATCCCTCTGAACATGTGTTCTAGTGACCCTTGAACTTATTTCTTTTCTTCTCTCTTGTAAGTTCTTTAAGTAGCTACCATTTTGGCTTTGTAAGATATACCACATCCATGTACGGTGAAGCCCTAATAGACTGATGTCATATTTTTCCTTTGAATATTAATGCAGGTTTGTTTATGAGTTTTTGAATAATTTTCTAAATGTGTAAGTGATCTATACTAATAAGAAGTGATAATATTCTATCCTTATTTCATTTATCCTTTCATATTTGAGTAATATTTCTTAGTCTAATAGGTCATATAGAGTGGAATCAAATGTGTCAAACTTTTTCAAGTGTATAATTGTCCTTGGAATGCGCAACCTACCTTCTGGTTCATTTGCCTTATGTTGTTTCACATATCTCACCTCTATATTGAAATACTCATGTTATAACCTTTTAGGACTTTGAGACTAGTTTGTATGCCTTGTTCCATAGTGCTTGGAATATGATGGTCATGTGGAGACAATCTTGGTGCATCACCTCTATAGACTAGGTTCAATTCATGTTATTTCTAAATCTTTCCTTTACAAGTAAATACTAGTTTAGGTGATAATATTTTCAAATATATATTTGAGGAGATGGCTCTTTAAATATAGAGGCTCATTTCCATAATAGGTACACCCACATACCTAGAAACGTTCCCATGTTGCCCAAATTTGAAATTGGCTTGAATACCCTCTTTTAGGGTGCAAAATTTGGTGACAACAATTATCCAAACAAATCTACTAATAGCATCCTCTCATATAAATTATAAAAACTATGGGAAATGAACATGATGAGTCCATCCATCAGTGGTCCTTATCACCCCAAAGATCAACTTGAAGATGAATATCCCCCAAGTAGATGTAAAGATGAAACAAAAATTTATGCAAGTAAAAAAAGAGATAAAGATATAATATTATTCCACCAATATAAACATGGAAAAGATTTATATTAAAAATATTAAGATGTGTAAAAATGAAAAAAAAACAAACACATACATAATACAGTGAGCTTAAGCTATTTAAGGGTATACAAACCCACCATCAATGATAACCATTTAAGGGTACATTGTCATTTATTATTCTTATAGCCATCTGAGGAAACCTATCAAGTTAATTTTCCATTCCTCTCATAAAGTCATTTATTAATACACCTATGTTTTTTATATTTCCTTTAACCCATAACAAACAAAAAAAATAGAACATCTCAATAACACCACAACAAGAAACAAGAAAGGTTACTAGGTTTTTTGATACACAATAAATTTAAATTAGTGGAGGTCGAGGTAGATGTTGTACAAAGAAAATTTGTGCACTAGGAGGAATCCAATTTTTTTTGTTCACCATCTGATGCCCCATGCATACCCCATAATACCAAGGATAATCATATCATAAAACTTCAATATCTAATAACTATAACTACGAGCTTGGAAGGAATAAAAATGAAAATAACAACACTTATCTATTACCTTAATATCAAAATATAGTTTTAATGTTGCCAAACATTGTGTTCCATTACCTTATCCTCTTGCTCTCTTCTTTATTTATTTGTTTTGTGCTTCAAACCTCCAAAAACTACCAATTAATTCCCTACACAAAATTTAAATAACTCCATTGAGAAAAAATAGGGTTGTGGAGGTAGATGTTGGGATTTTTTCTATTGTTTCCCCACTAAACCTCTATCTCATTTTCCCTAGGTGATACAACAAGGTTTCTTCCTAGTATTTTTTATTCACTAATTTCTTCCGTTTTACCTTTATTTTCTTTTGCATTTCACTTTTCCTTCCATTTGCATCATCTCTTGATAATGTCATTTTTAAATCATAACGAAAAAATTTAAAATATTTGTAATAATCATTATATTTTCTTGAGCCAATTTTGTGACTATGGAGTGGTCAATAAGACCCTTAAAAACTAAGTACTATTAGTGCTTTATAGTATCTACTATAAAACTATAACCTTAACACCATGCAGTGTCTAATAATAAACTAATGTTTATAACAATATTGCACTAAAAATTATGTATCAATAAGATGTTAAACAATTAAGTATGTATTGATAACTAAGTATTGTTAATCATTATTCCTATATATTTCCACAAGATTAACTCCATTATGTAGAAACCTTATTTTTGACACTGAAAACACAAGAGATGTATTTGATCTTGAAAGCACAAGTGGCATCATGCTAATATAGTTAATCAAATCAATTAGTTATTAAACACAAATATCCTATTACAGTGCACAAAAATTTATATATATGCACAACATGAGTTTATTACATCATATAAAAACATTCAAATTAAAGGAGGAATGCATCTCTTTCATTGATCCATGTACATGCATATACCTACATAAATCTAATTTGTCTACTTGTTGATATCCTTCATCAACAAGTCTATCTCATCCCCATCAAATGATAATTACTGATAATATGAAAATAAAATTATTATTACCTAACAGAAAAGATGATTTTTTTTGTAATGACATCAATATTTGAAATTAAATAGTTTTAAATAACATTTATTGATGCTTTCTATCTTGCATGAACTTCTCAAGTTTCAATCTCTCAAAGTGCATGTATTAAAGGGTGAACCAAGAAAGTGGTGGGCAAACCATTTGTACTTTTAAATATCATTGGTTAATTCTATCATTACCTAAACCCACTATCATTACATAAATCCACTACAAATCCCACTTATCCAACTTCCCAAGTAAAAAACCCCTGTTTATCCATTTCCCCAAGAAATTATCCTTTTAAATAGCTTGTAACTAGGAAAAACCTTGTTTTTCCTAATAATTCAGCTTGGTTGACCCTGTTATATAATTTAAACTACATGTTATGGAACTATGTTGTCCAAGCTAACCTAGTTTGAGTCCTAAAAATAACTTTTCTTAAAATAGGTTTGTGTTGGATGACCTTGTCATCTAAAATTATGAAAGGGTTATGACATATCCATTGCTATAAATTAAACCTTCACTTTAGTCCAATAGAGGCTAATATTAATTTTTACATTATTACAACTCATAATTTTGCTACATCTACATTTGGATGAGTCATTGCTTAGGGTTTGCCTTAGAGGAAAAATAACTTGTTTTATGGGAAGTCTTGGATGAAAAGTAGAAGTATTTTATCATAGATATTATTTATATGGTGTGATCCTCATAAATCCACAACAACCTATTTTAAATCACCATTGTCCAAGAGAGAGTTTGAGACTCGAAAGGTTTGCCCAAAGGTAAGTATCTCTAACTTTTGATATTTAATTTGATGGATATATATTGCATAAAGTAATATGTTTTCAATGTATAAATCCTTATTAAGATTATCTCTATACTTAAAATTATTATATATATATAAGGTCTTATTTACTTTCCATCTTCCAACTTAGGTGATCTAGGCCCCCATTTACCTACCATGATCCCTTGATTGTTTGTTTGTGTTAAACCATCCCCCTTTATGCCACAAGATTTGGCGAGCACTAGATTATTTTTATTTGTGTATTTTAAGGAATAATTAGGGTTATTACATAGTTTTATTTGACTAAAGGATTTGGAAACCTATCCTTAATTATTATGTGATAAGATATACCTTGGTTAGGTTTAGCAAATCCAAATTGGTCATGCCCCTAATATAGAAATTATCATAATATATGTTAGTTGATTAGATTATTTGATCTTGGATTTACTAAGTAAGATAAGTTATAGATATATCTTAATCTATTTCATACATTCTATTGAACCTAACATGAATCTAACCCTTGCATTTTTTGTTTTTCATGTATAGTCAATTAAGTCACATTGGTTGACCTAGTTTTTAATCTATGTTTTTATATCCATGATCTACAATCAACTAGGTCATGTTGGTCAAACTAGTTTTTTCCTCTATTTATAGGGTTCTCATGCACAATAAACTAGGTCATGTTTATTGACCCTTTTTTAAATATTTATATATATAAGATTTATAATCAACTAGGTTGTGTTGGTCAACCTAGTTTTGTCTTCTACTTGTAGGGTTTCATCTCTAGTTAATTAGGTCATGTTGGTTGTCCTAGTCAATTTTCATATTTTATGAGTTTTCATTTATAGTCAACTAGGTCAGGTTTGTTGACCTAGTTCATTTTTACAGTATTTATTTTTTAGTTTTTAGCCAACTAGGTCATATTGTTTGGCATAATTAACCTTGTTTAACCTCTTTGTTTTTTAGTTTTTTGCCTCTACATGACTAAATTAGGCATGTATGATCAAGTTAATAATCAAAATTTTATCAATCTTGTTTAATCAACTAAATCAACATGGTTGACCTAATTATGTTTCTAGTGTTCATTCTAACTAGCTTCATATTTCATTTTTTTCAATTATCTCAGTTTTTCATTTTTTATTTTTTTATAAAGTTACTTAGTATTTCAAATTTCTACTCTATTTTTGATAATTTATAGTTCTAATAAAACTATATCACATAGTTAACTAAGTCAACTTAGTCAACTTAGTTATGTATCTATCTACTTTTATAAACAAACTAAGTCGACCTAGTCTAGTGTGTTTATTTTCATCTTATTTTCACAATAAACTAGATCAGCTTATTTTCATAACAAACTAAATTATCCTACCTAAATTTTTTTAATTCTATTTACCAACAAGATCGATCGAGCTGACCTTATTCTATTCATTTTACTTTTAGCCTAATCAAGATAATTTACTTTATTTTCCTAGTAACTAATCTCACTTTTGATTTCAAAAGAGTTAGTTTCATGTTTATTTACTTTCAAAAAATGAAAAAATAATTTTTGACACTTGATTTTTGCCTTAATTTTCACTTTGTCTTGATTTCCTTACAAACTATGCACCAAAAACTTATATAGCTACCATCATTAATGTCTAGCAATACTCTATTTATGGTCCTTGTTTATT
Organism: Torreya grandis; assembly: GCA_037957365.1. Lineage (NCBI taxonomy): Eukaryota > Viridiplantae > Streptophyta > Pinopsida > Cupressales > Taxaceae > Torreya > Torreya grandis. The sequence continues at coordinate 2,847,287 of JARHVA010000788.1, forward strand.
ATTTACACATATTATGGCATGAGGGGCTTTCCTCAATACTCATAGCCATAGTACATAACTAAACATGATGTTTATTTTCCATGTACCTCATAGTATTTTGGAAAAACTTAGGATTTCCATTTTTATTAAACCTTGGGAATCTACCCATCTATTCTATCTTGTGGTGCAACAGTTAGTGGTTAGCATTAAGAACTTACTTCTAGCTTACCCTTGAAACTAGATTTAGTGGGCTATGGGAAAGACACTTCCTCCATAGTCATCACTCTAAAACATTAGGCTGCTACTATCCAATTGACAAATAATTATCCTTGGGAGCCTATAAATAAATCAAAATCTCTTAGTATGAATTTTTGATATTCTTTTCAAATAATGATTTAACATTAATAGTTATAAAATACATTTTATGCTTGTTGCTTACTATTCTTTATTGTATTATAGACTATATTGACTAGCACTGATATAGTTTTATGTTGTGTGTGAATAGATTAAGTTGGCTTGGCTCAACTCAATATTCTATAGTATGTCTACTTTACTTCTATTTAAAATACATCATCTAATTTACTATTAAAACTTTTCCAAATTCAACTAAATTGACCAAATCAACCTAGTTCACCTATATTATTTTCCTACATGTATAACTAAGTCAACTAACTTGACTTAGTAGGATTTAAAAATAGTACCTTTTTAATACCTATACAACTAAGTCAACTAACTCAACTTATTAAGCTTTTAAGAAATTGTCTTTTCTTACTTGTACAACTAAGTCAACTAGCTCAACCTAATAGGCTATCAAATATATGTTTTTCCCTATCTACCCAACTAGGTTGACCAAGTAAACCTCGTAGGTTTACATATTGTTCCTTTTCCTTGTCTTCCCATCTAGGTCCACCAACTCAACCTAGTAGGTTTCCATACTATTAATTTTCCCTATCTACCTAACTAGGTTGACTAGCTTGACCTAGTAGGCTTATAAATTATTATTTCTCCCTGTCTACCCAACTAGGTTGATTAGATCGACCTAATAGGTCTATAGTCTATTTATTTTTCTTTTATGCCCAACTAGGTCAACCAAATTAACCTAGTAGGTTTCCAAGTTATTAGTTTTCACTATATTCTAAACTAGGTCAACCATCTTGACCTAGTAGTTTTATATACTTTTAGTTTTTCCTATCTACCCAACTTGGTTGACCAAGTAGACCTAATAGGTTCTTAGACTATTAATTTTATCTTTATCTTTTACCATGTAGTATATTTTTGATGAAACTAAACTATAAAATAAAAATGATATGATGAATTTAACTAACCCCCCTAAAGCTCTTGATTCTCACTTTTCTTATACTTCCATATAAAATCTAGATGTAAGCAGTGTTTATGTGGTTGATAGAAACAAAAACTATGGTTCCCCTCCTTCCAAAAATTTGGATCCACTTAACTATCAATGCCCATTTTTAGGATGAGAGTGATCTTGAATATACTGATAAAATTATACTTTTCATTAATGAAAACCCTCAACATCAAGGAAAGGATCCTATGATAATCTATAATCTAATGATGGGACCTTGCCTTGATTATCCACCTTCACCCACACAACTTTAATACAATTCTTTTGACAAGTCACCCTATGAATTATTCCTTGACTTTTTATTCTTCCCTACCTACTTAGTCTTCCATGCCTTCAACTTTATCTACTAATTCTTCTTTTACCTTGCCTAGTATCTCAACTACTATGGTCAATATTTCCTCCAATAGGCCTACTCAAAGTGCCCATATTCATACTCAAGTCAATGTTACCTATAGTGCATCTCAAGCCACTTTTACTAGTCAATCCACTATTGATAATAATCAAATTATATTCCAATCCATGAATCAAATGGATATTTTTCAAACTAATAATGCAAATTAAACACCAACTTTTACAATTACAAAATCATCCTCCACCCACTTAATGAAAAGTGAATAATCCTAATTCCACCCCGACCTCTCTCCTAGAGATGCATAAGGTAACCTTATACCTCAACCCCTACTTCTTAACAAGGTTGTCAAACATATAAAAAATGAACTCTTAGTTCCTTAAATTATAAACATCAACATAAGTGATATTTTTCCTACAATTAGTTATAATGGATCCATTAATTCTGCATTGCATTTGAAAATTTTCAAAAAATTGTATAAATATTAGATTAAGCTCAATACCTATGCCACCACCAAGTCCTTATCTAAAACCTTCATAGGTGATGCTTTGGATTGGTATAATAAACTCAAATATTATACTATATCTAGGTGATGCTTTGGAATTCCAAACTAATGATATTCCTAAAAATAGCTTAGCTCACTTTATCAACTATAAACAATCAAAATTTGAAACTATCCAAGCATTCATTAAATGATGGAAAGCCTTATCCAATAAATTTGAACATACCATCTTGAAAGACAATATCTTTAACTTATTCACTAATTTTGTTCATCCTAAATTGCAATATAGTGTTAGGAATCTCTCTCCAAAATATTTGTAAGAAGCCCTCAACCAAGCCAAATGTCAGAATTTTCTCATAAGACAATTTGAGCCTTCCCATCCTTCTATCAGAATTTGAATTATTCTGAAATCCAAAAACTGAAATGCTACCAAAGATGGTGTTACGTATACTATTATTATATACACACTATTCATTATATTATCCCAAATGGTTCTAGTGATGCCACTCTTTCATAACCACTTTCAAACAATACTTTACCACAACATAGTTCCACATTTTCTCAAGTGAATAATGTAGATTATCACAAACCTATTTTCATGGTGGAAATTTAAAAGTGTCTTCCTAAGAATTCACCATGAGATATTGACCTTAATCTCCCTACCAAGAATTGGTATGATCCACACAAATTTTTATACTATCATGAAATTTTGGGTCATTCTCATGAGACTTGTCACCAATTAAGAAACTTTGCTCTTTAATATCTTCATTGTCCTAATTTTTAGCACAAAACCCTGATTCATGAGTGAAAACAAGCTTATGAAGTGTCATCCAATGTTAATGAAACCAAAACTAAATATTATAACACTCATCTAGATATTTATAAGGATATCTTCCTAATCATTAATCAATAACTAATCAACCTCCTACTACCAACATTGTCTAAAATTTTATCGATCCTAATTCTCTCACTAATGATCAAAATGTTATCAATATGAAAAATATGAAGAGAGTAGTTTCTTTATCAATCCTTATCCACATTATAACCATACTAATTTCCCAAAATTCCATAATATTTAATATTCTTACCCATCTTAATTTATAGAACTTAGGCATATGATAATGATTCTAATAAATCTAACAACACAACCTACTACTTTGACAACTATCTCACATGTTTCTAACCAAATGAAACATTTGGATACTCATTCAATTTCCATTGATACAAATTATATCCCTCACTTAGCATTAGATTCTCATCAATTCAACTACATCATCCTATTACATTCTTTTCATACTACATTGGCCATGTACTCTACTACATTATCCACTCGTATTTTTATACTAAGTTATCCATACACTTCAAGAATGACTAATTGGTTTAACACATTCATCTTAATGGTATGAAATAAACCACTTGACCTACTAGGTCAAACACCTTACCAACTAATTCATCCATCTCAAAAACTAATGTAGTCAGCCACATCATATGCCATCAGCCACCCTTGTTAATTTTAAATAGATCACCCACCTCTAATGATGTCATCCACTCTAATTTAGAACTAGTCTAGTAAAATGATACATAGTTGACCACCTACCCAAACCTTCCCAATTCAACTAAGTCATCCAAACTGACCCCATTCAATTTGTGTAATTATTTTTAACTGGACAATCATTAATACCTTAGACCTAATTTTTAACCCTTTGAATTTCATTTGATGTTCATGGTAATTTTTACTTTATTACTAATTTTTTTTGGGAAAATTATGTTACACATATTTTCCTCTACATCTAATTTTCCAAACAACATTTTTATACCAAAATGCTAAAAATTAGTATTAAATAGTGCCCATTCCTAGACTATCCTAACAACAACTATGATATGTCCTCCACCTCATCCTCCTCCTCACATCCAATACATCATATCTCTCATCAATAATTCTAATCACACAAATCTCTAGTTTTAAAAATTAGAAAATTCACAAATGAATAGTTAATTACAATTTTATACTAAAATTTTGAAATTTTAAACTTGCAATTATTTACTAAAAAAATTATGTATTTTGCTCATTAATTTGATTCTTTAAAATATTTTAACAAACCAAAATAATTTTTTTAATCTTGAAAAATTAGATAAAATTTTAGTACTAACCACATATTTTTGTAAAAGTTTCAAATTTTATCTTATTTTTCAAGTTCATTCCTTATTCCACATATTGGATGCATCTTTCATTTCTTTCTCACATAGATCTTATTTCACAACAATAAGGTAAGTAAGCATACATATTTTAAAACTAATTACTTTCATTTATTTTCCATTTTCTATTATAATTTATTAGCTACTCATTGTGCATTACTATGTTATTTCTCAAAGCACCATCACATATTACACCTACATGACACGTGATGAGTTTCAAGTGGGGAATATGTATACACACATTATTTTTAAACTTTATTAGTAATGAAACAGTCTCTCTTACAAAAATATGTTGAGTTTAAATCTCTCTAAGTGCACACCTTAAAGGGTATACTGATAAGGGGTGGCAAACCATTGGTGCTTTGCAAGATTGTTGGTGAATTCTATCATTACATAAACCCACTAAAAATCCCACTTATCCAACTCCCCAATAAAATAAACCTTGTTTATCAATTTTCCTAAATAATTATCCTTTAAAATATCTCATATCTAAGAAAAAACCTTATTTGTCTATGAATTTAGCCTAGTTGACCTTGTTATGAAAGTTAAATCAAACATTATGGAACTAATTCAGTTAGGCTGACCTAGTTTGAGGCCTACTGATAACTTTTTCTAAAAATTGGGTCATGTTGGCTAACCTTGTTGGATAAAATTAAAGAATTTTTACAACATATCAATTACTATAAAGAAAACCTTCACTTCAATCTAATAGAGGGGAGAATTCATTTTCACCTTATTACAACTAATAATTCTGCTACATCTATATTTGAAGGAACCATTGCTTAGGGTTTGCCTTGGAGGGAAGATAGATTATATTGTGGGAAGTATTGGATGAAAATTAAGTGTATTTTGTCCTAGATATTATTTTTATATTATGATCTTCAAAATCCACAAAAACCTCTTGAAAATCACCATTGTCCAAGGGATATATTGAGACTTGATAAGTTCTCCCAAAGGCAAGAATCTCTAACTTTTGCTATTTCATTTGATAGATAGATATTACACAACGTAATGGGTTTTGAATATATAAATTATTTATTATATTACCTCTATACTTAAACTTAGTATAGCTAAAGGTTATTATTTTCTTATGATCTTCCACCTTAGGTGATCTAGGCTTCTATTTTTTACCATGATCCCTTGATTGTTTGTTTGTTTTAAACCATGCCCCTTTGTTCCATAATATTTGGTGAGTACTAGATTAATTTTATTTCATTTATTAGAATGCCTAACTAGGGTATTGCATAGTTTTATTTGACTAGAGAATTTGGAAACATCTCTTTTAGTGTTGTGTGATAAGAGATCCCTTGGTTAGGTTTTTTAGATCTAATTTGGTCATGCACTCAAAATAAAAAGTATCACAATATACGTTAACTAATTACCTTTTTTGAGTTGGGATTTAATAAGTAAGATAAGTTATATATATATATATATATATATATATATATATATATATATATATATATATATATATATATCTTAATCTATTGCATACAAATACCACATGGATGATAATACTTAGCTTTGACTAGGTATTTCAAAATTTTTTATACAAAATCAACCACATATTTTTTTAATCTAGGCAAAAAATAGAATATTTTTAGTTCATGTTATGTATGATACAATATTTTTTAGGTTCATCAATCATGTTTCAACAGCATCATCATATTCTTCTCTTGCATATGTTTTTGGTGGAATATTGATGACCTCCTTGATAAAAGGATCAAGTGTATCTCGGACTTCCAAAAGATCATATTCCACTTCTATATGGTTATATTCAATTTTTTTGTTATTATTGTTTTTAAGTCCTATATTTTACACCCAATTTTCTTGAGATTTTACCCTTTCTTGGATGGTGTTGAGTACACCAAAATTACTAGCAAAGTTTCATCATTCCTTATTGGATGATCAACACCAACATTGGTATCATTTCAATTATTTTTTCCATAATTAGGAGGGGTTTCATCACTTTTACAATATATATTATATATTATTATTATTTTATATGTCTCTTTCATGATTTTTGTCCCCATAACTATACTAGTTCATGTTATCACCATCCTTAGGTACACAAGCCAAAATTAGGCAAATAATTTTCCCCAAAGATTTTTGGGGTAGAAAACCTTGTGCTTTGATGCAACTATCATATCCTTAAAAGTATAAACCATATTTTTTAATGAATAATTAGGGATATAAATAAGGTTTTTACACAACTCAACATACCATTGGGTGAGTGGTTTCATAAATTAAACATTACATCACAACACAATTCACTTAATCAACATTAGTCAACATGTTTTATGAAAAACATGCATCATACTGTGAGAAACAGTAAATATATGTGGAAGTGGACTAAGTCCATGACCAAACATACAACATTTATTCTAATGTTACATTAGGGTTTCAAAATTTATCTTATGGAATTGAGATATAAATAACACATCGGCCATTGATATGAGATACATCATCTCCATATATTTATTGGAGTGAATTAATGTAAAATTAGTCACTATAATTTACCTCAATCAAAATAAGGTATTCCATGATTTTCTATTGAAAATTCCCCAAATTGGGTCACCAATGTCTAATTATATTTTATTGATGATAAGATTTGATCTTACAACCCTAAATTAACTCAAAAAACCTTTAGATAACTATGACTTAAGAAAAATCTTATAAGTACCTATATTTCAATATTAAGAGAAATAAATTCAAGTACAAACACTAAATTATTTTTTTATCACCATCTCTAATACAACTTTGAAATCAAAGTGATAAAAACTCATTTAGTATTAGCAATGAATTCAAAAACTTATTTCCAAGTGTTTTACCCTATTTTTATTTAACAATGTAAATTTTATTTAATAGGTATAAAACTTGATAGAACTATTTAGATTGTCATATATGACATGCAAGCATAAATATTAATGTAATGTAGCATTGAATAAAATACATTTACAAGTGGCATATGCTAAAAATAGTAAGTATAAAAAAATACAAGATACTTAGCTTTTTTAATTATTGGTTGACTGTAATTTGTTAAGCATAGGATATACTGAGAGGAGGGGCTGAATCAATATATCATATATCTTATAAATATTTCACTTAATAAAACTCCACTTAACCATACATTCAATATATGCAATAAAACTGAAACAATAACATACATCATGAGAGAGAGAGAGAGAGAGAGAGAGAGAGAGAGAGAGAGAGAGAGAGAGAGAGAGAGAGAGAGAGAGAGAGAGAGAGAGAGAGAGAGAGAGAGAGAGAGAGAGAGAGAGAGAGAGAGAGAGAGAGGATATTTTTGTGGAAACCCAAAATGGGAAAAACCATAGAGAAAAATCTCAAGTATATGAATAAACACCAAGTCAAATTACAAATTTTGTAAGCACCAACTTATAGGAGCACCAACCCATTTACCAATCACCAACACAACAAATATTTGTGAACACCAACCCATAAGAGCACCAACCCCTTGGAAATATTTGTGAGCACCAATCCATAGGAGCACTAACCCCTCTTGTGTATAAAACACAACTATCTCTTAATGTTGCTTTTAAAAAAAAAGATAGAACTCTATAATATCTCTTTCTATTCTCTCTTATTTTATTGTATACAACAATTAAAAACCATACACTCTCTTTCATATTAAAAATGGTGTCCCAAGCCTTTATTTATAGATTTCTAAATGACCTTTGGAATTCACCCTTTATGACTCTTCACTCCTCATAGAAAATGGTGCCAAACTTGCATGACCCTTCAAATCTTTGTATTTGAAAAGTCACATGGTGACCCTTCATAAGCAAATGCATATTTTTCTCTTTTGTCTTTATCTTGGTGACATTTCAAATTACTTAAGGTGACTCTTCATGGAAAAATGTGCCATACCCTCTTTTGTCTTCACTTGGTGACTCTTGGAATTCCTCAAGATGACTCTTCATGAGAAAATACATCCCATTCCTCTTTTGTCTTTACCCCATGACTCTTTGACTTCTCCATGGGCCCTCTTTTGACTTTGATGTAGCCAAAAATATATTCATTAATATTAAATAAATATCAACACATTTTAGCCAAAATATGAACATTAAAAAACACCTTTAGACAAAAAATACTATGGGCCCTTTATCACCAATGCTATAACTTTGACATCAATGATAATATTTCCAACAATATCCCATTTGTCATTGGTGGCAACCTCAAATTGAAACTACCACATCCTAAAACCTATACTACACATGCCAACTTACACATACTACCATCTAAAAAACATACAATAACTCCCCCTTACTATAGTATCCTATATCTATTCCTTGTACCTATTTTTGTACCTATTTTTACACCTATTCCCTATACCTATTCTTGTACCTATTTATATTATTCTCCCCCTTCGACATCAGTGGAAAAGGGCCTATCTTGGAGATAACATTTAGCTCCCCCTCAAATGATGTTGATCCTAAATAGTAGGAAGTAAAAGAAATTACTCCCAACTTCTCCCACATATACTCAAATGTGTCTTTTGGTAGTGCCTTTGTGAAAATATCTATAATATATTTTTTAATACTGATATATTCTATCTTAACCTATTGATTTATAACCTATTCTCTCAAGAAGTGATATTTGATAGGAATATGTGTTGTTCTTGATCACATCATTGGATGCTTAGAAATATTAATATCACTTGTGTTGTCACAAAAAATAGAAATAGGCTCATCATATTTTACCCTGATATCTTACAAAGTTTTCTTCATCCAAAGCACGTGAGTACAACATAATACTGATGCAATATATTTTTCTTGAACTATAGAAATTAATATTGAATTCTAATTTTTACTAAGCCATGATACTAAGCTATCATCAAGGAAGAAAGCTCCTCCACTTGTACTCTTTTTGTCATCCATGAAACCTACCCAATCTAAATCTGTATAAGCAACCAAAGTGAAATCTCTGATTGTGGGATACCACAATCTATAATATAATGTCCCCTTGACATATATAAACATTCTCTTCACCAACTAAATATGAATCTCCTTCAGGGTTGCCTAATATCTCGCAACCATGCCTACTACATGCATGATATTTGGCCTCAATGCTATCAAATATAAAAGACTACCAATCATAGATCTATGCAAATATTGATCTACAATAGGTGAATCTTCATCCTTACTAACCTTGTTCTCTATACTCATTGGTGTGTCAATTGGTTCATAATCCTCAAAACCAAAATTTTTCAACATTTCCTTGGCATATTTACTTTGAGATATGAAAATTCCTTTATTTGACTAAAATATTTGCAACCCTAAAAAAATGACACTCCAAGCATAAACATCTCAAATTATTTTTGCATATTATTAGAAAGTTATTTTGTCATTATTTCAATGTTACCTCAAAATACTATGTCATCAACATATACCACAAAAAAAAACTTATGCTCACCTTCTATTTTGATGTAGAGATTACTTTCAACAAAACCTCTCTTGAAATCTTGATCTTGCAAGTACTTGTTAAGTCTTGCATACCAAGCTCTAGGAGCTTGTTTCAATCCATACAATGTTTTTTTCAATCTACATACATGACTACTATCATTTGAGAGAATAAATACCTTAGGATACTCAATGTAGACCTCCTCTTCTATATTCCCATTCTGGAAAGTAGACTTGACATCCATATGAAACACTTTGAAATTCTTAAACACTGCATATGAAAAAAACATTTTAATAGCCTCTAGCCTTGCCAATGGTGCAAAAGTTTCTTCAAAATCTATACCCTCAATCTGAGCATATACTTTACATACTAACCTTGCTTTATTCCTGATAACTTCACCATCTTCATTCAACTTATTTCTATATACCCATTTTTTTCCTATCACATTTTTATCTTTTGGTCTAGGTACTAATTCCAAAGTATCATTATTCTATATCTAATTTAATTCTTCATCCATTACCTTAACCCAATTCTCATCATGTCTAGCTTCTAAAAAATTTCTAGGCTAAATTTTGGATAACAAAGAAAAATTTACTTGCTCAGATTCACTTACCATCATCCTTCTGGTGCAAACTCCTTCATTTATGTTCTTGATGATGTCACTCTTATTATGATTTATCTATAGATATTTAGATGGGGTCTTGGTTTCCTTTTGTTTCTCCTTCTCATCTTCATCTGAATCTTCAAAATCTTCTTCTTCAATGATTTCAGGAGTGTCCACTAGATCACTAGCTCTTTGTGTTACATCTTCATCTATCCTAACACTTTCACTTTCAAAAATATTCTTGGTTATTTTTTTATAACATTTATAAGCTTTAATTTTTCTAGAATATCCAAGAAATATACCTTCATCTGTTCTAGATTCAAACTTACCCAATTTTTCATTGGTTCTCTTTATGAAGCATTTACTACCAAAAAATCTAAAGTAATCAACTATAGTTAGTTTATCTTTCAATAGCTCATAAGAAGTCTTGTCACTATTGAATCTTAACAACACTCTATTTTGAATATGCACTACTATACTAACTACCTCTCTCCAATATTTATCTAATATCTTGGATTCATTAGCATTATCCTTATCATCTCTTAAACTGTTCTATTTTCTACGCAACTACTCCATTTTGTTGTGGAGTTCTAGCTGTTGAATAATGTCTCTTTATCCCATGGTCTTCAAAATAATCAATAAACTCATTTGACATGAATTTTCCTCCTTAATCTGATCTCAAGCACTTAATATTCAAATTAGTTTCATTCTCAACAAAAGCCTTGAATGCTTGAAGTGGCTAAAAGATTTTGATTTTATCTTCAAAAACATCACCCAAGTCATGATTGTAAAATCATAAATAATCAATATGAAATATTTATCACCTTGAGTACTTTGAGTTGTCATAGGTCCACACAAATTAGTGTGAAAAAGATCTAACATCTGAGTGGTCAAGTATTCTTTTGTTTTGAACCATCTTCTGACCTACTTCCTATGTTGACATGGTTCACAAAGTGTGTTGGAGGGTTTTGTAATCTTTGAAAGATATCTAACTACTTACTTCTTACTGATGTTGATAAGATTGTAAAAATTTATATGTCCCATTCTCTTGTGCCATAGCCAACTTTCCTCAACTTGACTCAAATAACATTTTTGGCCTTTGAAATTTGATAACATATACAAATTGTTGTTTGTTCTTTGAGCATTTATAATTAACACATATGAATCTTTTGTCCTAATTTAAAACCTCCTACATAAAACTTTAGTGTGTGTCCCTGATCACATATTTGACTTACACTCAAAAGATTATGCTTAAGACCTTCTACATATAGAACATTTTTAGTCTTAGTTTTACCATTATCTAAACTTAGTGTACTTTTTCTAACAATTCTGGTAGTAGTGTTGTCTCCAAACTTCACTATGCCACCATTGATCTTCTTCAAGGTTATGAACCTGATCTTGTCTCCTTTCATGTGCCTTGAACATACACCATCAATGAATCATGGATTTTATTCATTTATTACATGCAAAGCTATATGGACCAACATAGACTTTTTAGGTTATTTCTTCTACCATGAACTTGTCTAAACTTTCTCTTTGATGAATAGAGCCTTGAAACTATGGACCTTCTTGACTGATTGAAACACACTTCTATAGTACTAGGATATATGTATAAAATTATTGCACTTATAACATATTATAGCCTCTTCATTAAATCCTAATAGAGGAGCAAAAGAGTTGTGGCTTCCACTTGACTCTACATGAGTTTCCTTCTCCTTATATTTAAAATTGTTAGCCCTTTTCCAACATTCTATTTTCTTATGACCATATCCATTACAATAAAAATAGTAACCATAAAAATAGAACCTGTTTGTGTATCTCTTACCTGATTACCTTTTGTAGATCTATTCCTTCTAGCCTTCTTTGTTTGAGATGTCTTCTGCATTCTTAACTTCTTCCTTTTTCATTTCCTCTTTTGTAAGAGCTTCAATATAGCTCTTTCTTTTTTTGTGTTAACCTTGTCTATGAAAGTAGTGGCCTTCCCTTTCTCTTTTTCAAAATTTATACCTATCTTATCTGACATTGATCTTTAACTTTATAATATCTTATTCAACATTTTAGTGCTATTCTCAAATTTTGAATCATTGGTTGCTCTATCATTGACTGCTTTATTTATTTTCTCAAGATCTACTTTTAAAGAGGTAATTTCAACAACATACCTTTCACATTCTTCACTTACTTTTTGTAACTGAGCTGTTAGATCTTCTTCATTATTTTTGGCTTCTTCAATGTGTGCTTTTAGATCTTTAATTACTTATTTTGACTCCTTTTCATTTTTCTCGATTTGGCACTTCAATCTTTGATTCTTATTCTCAAGAGATTTTAATTATTCTAAGGCACAAATGAGTTTTCCTTCTAGATTCACCTCAGCTTCATCTTGTTCTTCTTATTGATCATCTATACTTTTACTTAGGGAGGCATGTTTATGTATGGTCATTAATAGAATCTCTTCTTCATCTGAATCACTAACTCCACTATTTTTGACTGAGCTAGGATCTTTAGATTATAAACTCTTCTTCTTGAATACCTTCTTGAATTTGCCTTTGAAATTATTATTATATGTAGACCTTCCTTCTTCATTGTCACCATTACTCTTTTCTGGGCACTTAGCTACAAAATATTTAATTTTTTTCACAATTAAAACATTTAAAAGGTAATTTTTCTTGATATTTACCTATGCCATTTTTTGGCTTATAGATGAATAGAGCTCCGTTGTCATATTCATCATCGCTAGAGCTGTCACTTGATTCTTGAATCTTAGCCTTGTCTTTCTTTGATGTCTTGAAAGCAGCTTCCTCTTTGAGGGTTTCTCTTGTTCAATCTACATCTCATATGTCAGAAGAATACCGTGTAGTTCATCCATATTTATCTTAGCTATATTCTTCATCTCCTTGATTTCCAAAACCTTTGCATCATATCTCATTGGTAGAGATCTTAAAACCTTTTATTCCACCATTGATTCTTCTAACTTTTCTCCAAGGCCTTGAATATGATTAACTATTTGATCAACTCACAAAAGATAACTCATTATATTTTCTTCCTCTTCCATTTTCAAACTCTTAAATTATCTTCTAACAGTCTAGAGCTTAGCTTGCTAAACCTTTCCATCACATTTGTAAATATTTTCAAGCTTTACCCAAGTATCATGAGAAAATTTGCATTGCATAATTTTAACAAATTCTGATTCACATAAACCACATAAAATGGCATTTAAATCTTTAACATTATTTTCACTTGCCTTCTTTTCTACCAGAGTAGTCACAAGTGTCTATGGATCTTTGTATTCCTCCACAACTGCTTTCTAAATGTCAAATCCAAGAGACATCAAATAAGTCCTCATCCTTATGCTTCAAAAATCATAATTTTTCTCATCAAAGAAAGGTGCCTTATTTGTATAAAAACCTTCATGTGATCCAACCATCGTGTTTTATCTGATCTACCTTCAAGCTATAAAACTTTTTCCAAAGGAACCTACTCTGGTACCAATTGTTAAGCATAGGATATACTAAGAGGAGGGGTGAATAAATATATCATATATCTTATATATATTTCACTTAATCAAACTCACCTTAACCACACATTCAAGATATGTAATAAAATTGAAACAATAACATGCATCACATGAGAGAGAGAGAGAGAGAGAGAGAGAGAGAGAGAGAGAGAGAGAGAGAGAGAGAGAGAGAGAGAGAGAGAGAGAGAGAGAGAGAGAGAGAGAGAGAGAGAGAGAGACTTTATATTTTTACGTGGAAAACTAAAGTGGGAAAAACCATGGAGAATAATCTCAAGTATATGAATGAACACCAACTCAAATTACAAAGTTTGCAAGTACCAACTTGTAGGAGCTCTAACCCCTTTGTCTAGCACCAACATATCAACTATTTATGAGCACCAACCCCTTATAAATATTTGTGAGCACCAACCCAGAGGAGCACCAACCCCTCTTGTGTATAAAACAAAACTATCTCTTAATGTTTCTTTTTCAACAAGTGATACAACTCTACAATATCTCTTTCTATTCTCTCCTCTTTTCTTATAGACAATAATTACAAACCATGCACTCTTTTGTATATTACAAATGGTTTCCCAAGCCTTTATTTATAGCTTTCGAAATGACCTTTGGCATTCACCCTTTATGAATATTCACTCCTCATGGAAAATGGCACCAAAGGTCATTTATAAAAATGGAAAATGAGATTCATGTATTTGAGTGCAAGTCAAGTGGTCTAGGATGTGTTAATAATTAATATTGTCAAGTAAAGGTGACCATATTTAGGAATCTACACCAAGTTAAATTAGAAAGATCATAAATGGGAATTCATATCATATCATAAATTGTAACTTCCAAGTGATTTAATAACAAAAAATTTAACTTTATTGATCACACTCACAATATGGCTTGATAATTCTTTAAAAAAACATATATTAACATTAACTTTCATAACTCTTTTACAATTTCTTCCAAGGATAACTAATCAAGTTCAATAATAATTGAAATAATGATCCTAATTATTCATGATTATATTATGACTTATATTACCTTCTTCGTATTGGGATAAAAATATCTCTATGTTATAAGTATATTTTTCTTAAGAGAATTAAATTTTAAGTACAACTATAGCTAACCTGGATCCTACTAGTTTACTTTTCAATGGTAAATTAGATAGAGTTATACCATTCACAATTTAAATTGAGATAACTATGTTGTCCTCATTTATTTATCTATTTATCAAACTAAATTAATACCAATAAAATAAAAGTGCATTTAATTTTTACTAAAATCATTTACATATTCAATGCTACTTTGCCCTGGAATAGGGCCTGATCAATGTGATATTATCTAAGATAGATGTAATAAATTATCAATTGAATATACTAGAGTTATTTATTACACTTTTCTTCTTACATTGAATTTATCTTGGAAAAAAAAATTGAATTTGGTTTATGATTTTTAAATTATGAAGTGGATCCTTAGATAACATCACAAGTTTGGGATGAAAAATAGGATTATTTAATTTATTGAAGAATATGAAATGTGCATGGGTTAGCTTAAAATTTAATTAAGATTATTAATTAGTTTTATTAATACATATTTCATATTGATGGGATGGGAAAAATTCAATTTCATACTTGATCCAATGATTTAGTTGATTAGGGGCGATGTTACAAAGTGATAATTTGATTAAAGATGTGTTTGAGGAATGTTTTAACATGATATGGTGTAATACCATGATTACAAATACATTGTTTTAATTCTAAATAAAAAGTATGATTAGATTGATGAATTCAGATGTTAAAAAAAATTGGAGTGAATCCACATAATAATATGAGAAAGTGATTCAGTGAACACTGATGATGCCAAAGTGGAAGAAATGTTGAGAAGTGTTGTCATTAATGTCAAGGTTGATGTCATTGATGTTAAGATGCTTGGTGAGTGGTATTTGAGGCATGATATTGTGTGTTTGATGTGATACGAAATCCATGTGACAAGATATAATTTAAAAGAAATAAATAATTTGAATCTAAGAGAGAATTTGAAGGAAATTAAGGTCTCTTTTGTTGGTTGATGTCAAGGTTCAGGTCAGCTTGAAATTGTCAATGTTGTCACAAAGAGGTATGATGGTCAAATGAGCATTAAATCATGGTTATGAGAGAATGTTTAATATAAATATATTATTACAATGGTGTGAGAGTTTTTTCTAAAGAGTGTTATTTTTTGATATCATTGAGGTCAACATGTTTGAGTACTAGTTCTTGAGTAGAAGGTGTCTTGAGAAGCCTAGTCTAGATCCTATGAGAAGGTGTGCATAGTGAAGTTTGGTGAAGTAAGTAAGCACAAGATTATGATAGGTTGTTTTTAATTATGTGATCATGTAATTAAATTTTATATACTTTTAGAAGTGTCTCAAGGTAAGTTGTCAAGTTTTAAGTGCTTAAGAAGCCTAGTCATGGCACTAGTTATGGCAAAGGTCTTGTGAGAAGATATGAGTAAGGTATGATTTTAATATGGATGCACATAGGCATGATAGATTGTTTTATGTTGATTGAGTATGTGAGAGAGGTAGAGAATACATGGAAAGAGGTGTGAAGGTCAGTTTTAAGGCCTAATGTGGCTTGTAGGTTAAGGCCTAAGTGAGCAAAGAGAGAGAGTCTAGCCTAATGAGGGGTCATGATCATACTTAAAGGTGTTTGAGATAATGTAAGAACTTTTATAGATGATGAATGATATTTAAAGTTTGTTCATGTAGTTTTAGGTTAAGTTTTGCAAGAAAATGCATGAAAAATGTTTTTTAAATCTCTCGAGTGCATAGAATGAAGGGTTCTCAATTTGAGAAGGATTTTATTGTGCTCATTAGCTCATAAAAAATTTGAATGGGAACCTAATATATTCATGGTATATTGGGAATGGACCTATCTCAAAATTATAGGAATTATTTTTTATATTGAGGGTCTATGCTTTATGAATGATTATTAAGAATGGAAATAGGTTTAAATGCTTTTAAAACCCTAATAAGGACCCAATGTTGAAGATGTTGATAAAAAATCCTAAAATGGATTGGTATGATTATGTAATATATTTTATCTTGTATCAAACTCTCCCAGGTACCTCTAGGTGGTATTGGTTAGAGAGAGGAGAGAGAAAATAATGAATAATAGGCTTATTTTTAAAGAAGTTACTGCATAAGTCAAAATTT
The DNA here is from genome assembly GCA_037957365.1 of Torreya grandis. Classification (NCBI taxonomy): domain Eukaryota; kingdom Viridiplantae; phylum Streptophyta; class Pinopsida; order Cupressales; family Taxaceae; genus Torreya; species Torreya grandis. The sequence goes on from JARHVA010000788.1 coordinate 2,864,393, forward strand.
GTATTGGAATTAGTAATAAAATGGATGGAATAAGAAGGTATAGAGTAATGTTTCATGTACATGAAGGTTTATGGATAGTTTATAGTCCTCAAGTGTGCTAAACTAGTCATCCAATTTAGCCAGTCACTAATAGACCTAATGGTGCAAATATTGAGAAACCTAGGCAACAATGAGAAGATGAATAAGAATATGTTATCATGATAGAGTGATAAAAAAAGTGAATGGAGATGTTTTTTGGTAGTTTTATTTCATATTAATTCTTTATATAAATCTTAGAATTTAGGTATAATGGTGAAAATGATGAAGCTAAAATAGTTTGTCTGGCTCAGTGAGGACTGTGTGTAGTGAGGTCAACAAATTGGTCTATAAGACCAATAGTTTCCACTAAAACATACTATTTTTGTATTTAAATATGGTCTAGAGATTTCATATGATAATTTTAATCCCTTGGAAGTCTTTGACAGTGGTCATACAAGTGTTGAAGATCAATATCACCCTGATTATGCTTTAAGGTAAATTGACAGTTCTTAATAAGCAAGTTACAATAATGAGTTTAAGGATCTATGACATGTGTGATGAAGTATAATTCATATGTTTCATTTTTTTTAATTTAAAAATCCTATTCATACTTTTTTAAATATTGGAATTTTGTGTAAGAGGTTGAAAAGTTGAAGTCAAAATGGCTTGTCTGGTTCATGCAAGACAGTGTGAGATAAGGTCAGAAGATTGGTCTACAAGACCAATGTTTTATGTTAGAGATTGTAATTTTTGTGATTGAGTTTGTTATTAATATTTTATATAATATTTTAAATTTATTTAGGAACATTTAAAATTTACTTTTAGGTGTTGGATGTTAAGTAGTTTCATGACTAGCTTTTGACAGTCTTGGTAGTTCTGAGTGAGGATACTGAAGAAATGAGTTTAAGACTTTTTACCTTGAGTTTAAGTGTTTCAAGAATATTATGATGATACTAAGGTATTATTTAATCTACATATTTACTTGGTTTATAATTTTTTAGTGTATTAAGTAATTTTGAGCCTCATTACTGAAATGCATATTTTTGGTGTACATAGGCCTAATAAGACTAAGTACTAATGAAGGGTTTCAAGTAGTGATTTGTTGTAAAATGACCTGTTGAGCCTAGAAGACATAATTGGGGGTATATTTTATTATTATATGATATTTTCCTTTTTTATGTGTAGTTTTAAACTATTCCAAGTAAGGAAAAATGTAACATGTCCTAAAGTAGACCTAATGAAATTAGGTCTCCATGAGACCTAAAAGTGGAATGGGGTTTAAAAGAGTTATGATAGAAAAAAGGGGATAAATATTAATTTGAATCATTTTTATGACATTTAATATGAACTTTTCCATGGCCAACCCAAAATTTTAAGGGTGAGTATCTGACTAAGTCGCATATTAACAAGGAATGATATATATACAACGTAGTTTTAGGCCTATTTGCGTAGTAGAGTGTATGCAAATGACATAACATATTTTTTATAAGGAGGTATTTTAGACCATTATATGAGTATACAAGATCTGTAATGAATATTTAGTAGTGTTTATACATATGAAGATCAAGGTCATATGACCTACTTTGTCTTGAAGAGACCTAGTTGAGTGAAGAAGCCTAGAAGGTAGTTTTGAGAGGAATAAAAGAGTGAAAAGAGATAAAGAAGGTGATAATCATATATTATGTGAGAAACAAGGTTTTTTGAAGATGATAATTTTTTTTATGTGGCTAAGTTATTTCTAAGTCATCTAGGGGGTTGGTGCCTCCTTACAAGTTGGGCTTGCTAAAGCCTAGTTAAGTGGGTGCTTAACTTGTTGGGGTTGGTGATCCATGTGGAGTTGGTGCTTCACTAAAGAATTATTTTGTATTATAGGTATATAGTAAATTTTCAAATATTATTGGGTTTTCTTACCTTTTAGGTTTTCCCACATATGTAATGTGTTATCTTGTTTCATGATCTTGTATGGTTGCATATGTTTTGCTAGATGTTCATGTTTGTATGAATAGTTCAGGTATGATTAAATGGAATTGTATGAATGTTTTAAAGACACTAATTCACCTCCCATCTTAGTGATTGTTATTCAAAAAATAAATGAGGTGTATATATTTTCACCATGTTTGAGTTTACTTCAAGACACTAGTAAATTAATATCTTTTTAAAGAAAGAAAAGGCCAAAAAATGGTCATATTAGGATGCCCCAGGTGACATGAAGAATATTGAATTAATTATAAGTAACATTTTAAATAAAAATTTCTAAGAAAAAAGTCAAAAATATGTCCTAGATGAAAATGACAAGGATGGGATGCCCCCTTTAAAGATTAGATAGAGAATAAATGAGATTGATGTAGCCCTCAAAAGAAGAAAACATTATGAAATGAGGTATATAAGAGGTCAAGAAATGAAGAGGATTAGAAAAAAGAGGAAGAAAAATGATGAAAGGGGTGAAAATGATTAACCAAAGTAAAAAATGGATGTGCAGGGGGGATGGGGAGGTAAAATTCAAATTAGGGTTATAAATTAACCCTAGGGGGTAATAAATAATTAATTTTCATCCCCAGCCTTACAAATCATAAGCTTTGATTTTGTGCTCAAGACCATTGGATAGAATGGCACATATTCTAGTCCACATGAATCTTGGAGAGGGTGTTCAAGAGTACCAACAACCATGGGGGAGCATCCTAATGGTGAGTAGGTTTAATTTTTGATTTTTTTTCTTTTTGTTGCATTTATTAGGCTAGGAAGTGCCATGTGTGGCAATTTCACCATGGAGAAAAAATTATTTATGGTGAAATCACCCATGAAAATGGTGGAATCACCAAAAGTTTAAAAAAATCACTCATGAAATCAGTAAAATTATTCAAGGTTTAGAGGAATTGCATAAAAAATGGAAAAATCATGCAAATGCATCAAAATCGTCAAAATAGTGGAAATGCCCATAAGGTATCAATATAGTGCACAAAGTGGTATAATCACATGGATAATGGAAAAAATGTGCAAATGTGCCAAAATAATTAAAATGTTAGACACATATAGAAGGTTGATAAATAACACATAGTGGCAGAATCACAAAAAATGGCAAAAATGTGTAAACATACTGAAATCACCAAAATGGTATAAACATCCAAAAGATAGAAAAATCTCACAAAAAGTAGTAAAATAGAAAACAAAGTATAAAAATAACACATAATGTGGTGGAATTACATAGAAAACTATGAAATCACATAAAAAGTGGAAAAACAAAAGGACCACATCGAGATCACCAAAACAATGGAAATAGGCACATGGTGTAGAAAATGTCTTTTCAAATGGATGAATCACTTGAAAAGTGGAAAACACCTAATGGGTGGTGAATTAACACATAATATGGAAAATTCACCCTATGGATGGAAGATTCACACCAAAGATTGGTAGAATCACCAAAATTGAATTACTTGACTGATTAGATTTTTAATTTGATTGATTGGATGAGTAATTTGATTGAGTTTATGGATTGGATGTATATATGACATGAAATGAGGATAAAATTATTTTATGTGCTGACATTGGTGATTTTTTGAGTGTGTGAATGTGATTACAACATGAAAATTGCAAGCACACATCTTATCAAAGATGTGAATTTGGGACATCAAACTGGTGGGGCTGCTGGAGGTAGTAGGATTATTGTACATTGTCAAGATGCCTATTATTTGAGATGATTAAGTGTTATTGAATACACTAGCCAAGAGATGGAATTCTAAGACCATTATTTTTTATTTTTTAATTAAGGATTTAATGGTGACACTGGTAGATGTCTAACAAATTTTATAGATACTGATTTATTAATAGGCCCTCTTTTAGAGAGTAGGGGTTGATGGGATCTACTAGAATATCTAGTGGGTATTAATAATATAGATATGTAGCATGGATTAGGGGACATAGATACACTAGTAGTATATCCAACCATTAATAGGGTTTTTTTAGTGTTGATGGTCATTGTAAGCAACAATTTTTGACTTGACAAGAGCAAAAAAAATTTCCATATGGATTGGGTGGGATGATCTTGGACATGTTTGATGATTCATATATTTTTGCATGGGGTCCTATTTTCCTAGATTAAACATACATGGTTACTTACCATTATCGATATATTATAGGTTCCTTCACACTAATATAGGCATGGTTATGGGAGCATATAGGCATAGATAGACTAGTAAACCAATGATGATAAACACCATAGGATGAGATAGTGATGTTTGGATGGGTGATTATAGTTGGGGGGCTTAACATAGATACTTGGTGGATATGGAATTTTACCATTGATCTATTGATTAGCTTACATAATAGGAATTGATCTAGCATATATAGTTATAAAATAGTTTAGATGGCTAGAAGACATGTATTATTATAGATTTATGACCACAATCTACTATATTATAGGTCATCATGAGTACATAGTTGAGAGGTACATAATTAAGTTTAGTGATAGTTTAATTTATGTCTTGATGTTCTAGATGGGCTACACTTATTTGCTCATGTATCTATTGAGATAGCTTAGGGGTTTCTTATATTGTTGAGAGTAGATTTCATGATGATTTGGGTGATGGTATAGGGTATAGACTAGGAATTTTTAGGTGGAGCAGTATATGTTGGGATTATAGATGGGTATGCAACATGGTTGTCTTAGTTTAGGATAGTACAATTGATAATACCATTGATACTAGAAGTGTGTGCATTATATGAGAGGGTACAGGCTACCATACAAGCATATCCATGATGAAGTAGACAAATGTGAACTAGGAAGAGGGTGGTTAAGGGCTAGTGACATGATGGATATAGTGGAAGATGCACTTTGATTAGGATTATCTAGTCTTTAGATAGGATAGGGGAGGTGTCTATAATAGTGACATTAGGAATAGTCAGGGCTATTGTGCACTATTAGTTATACCTAGATGTGATTATATTAGTTAGGGGCACATCATATGAGGATGAACCTTCTCATCTAGCATGGTCCACAACAAATAAGTCTTTGATTTTGAGTCTAGGGTAGGAGATAGTAGCTACAGAGACTAACATAGTTGGGTTGTCAGCTACTATGTTGAGCCAAGATAGAGAAATAATGACCCTACATGTGTAGTTACTAGTTAGAGATGTAAATATATCCTCCTTACATGGATAGGTGACATGCAGAGATAGATAATTAGTGGTTATAAATGTCCATTTGGTGTAGGTATAAATATAAGTAGTAGCCAGAGACCAATAGATTGTCTTTTTAACTACCAAGGTTACATGATTAATAATTGAGGTGACTTGGCTAACACAATATCCTAAAAGAGATGGAGATAGTTATATATTGAGTGTAGAACATGATTTAATACATGTAGAGGCACTTAGTCTCTATGGTGAATGAGATACAACTTTACAAATTATGATGCAATAAGGCCTAGCCAAAGTCTTGCCAGATATTATGAGAGTGATGGGGCTTGATAGTAACTATTGGAGCCTATATGAGGGTATGATGTTATCAAGTTAAAAGACACCATCCTATAAGGATCATATGAGTTAGATATTGAGTAATTTTATATGATACGATGATAACCTCATAGATATTAGTCAGGCAACCATTATCATAGATAAAGAGTATCATGGGACCACCCCATAGGACATTGCCTTATAATTTGACATAGCCACTACCATGGTAGAGACCAAGATAGAGATAAATTTGAAGAATTCCATATCTATAGGGTAATAATGAGAGTTAATGGTGACACATTATATTTTCACATTTTTATGTACATCTACTTGTGATGTATAGATGGATATGTTGAACATGATCATTGTTTTATATATATGGAAATTTGATGGCTATCATTTTTATGATGGCCATTTCACTTGTATCCCTTTGTTTCATTTGATGTGTTATGGATTAGATTATGTTTGATAGTTATATATGTGATGTGATTTAATTTTGATGTCCCTCATTGATATGATGTGAAATTATAATGTATGATATTATCATGCTTATCAAATTTATTTATGATGATGATAAATGATTGTTGATGTATTTAGAGCTCTAGAGTTTTATTTGATATTGATGTATAACAAATGATGTGATCCATGTTGATATTTTATGGGATTGATGTGAAATATATCTGATTATGATTATCTGATGTGGATATATGTAGATGTTTTATTTTATTTTGATGATCATGCAAGCACATTTGGCCATTATGATGTGGATAGATTATGAAAGGGGATACACAACCTATTTAGCACATTTTGACATATAATTTATAACTTGATTTTTGATTTGTAATTTGACAAGATGCACCATCATTATATAGAAATCATGATAACATTATTTACATTTTCATATTGACTAACTCAAAGACAAACATGTGACCTTACACATTATGATATAAAATAACATGATGATACTTGGTGATGCTTATGAACTGAGTAAATATTAAATGATTAAAGAAAATAAATAGATAAGAAAGCACACACATAAAAAAACATGTGAAAATAAAATAGAAATATAAGATACCATTACATTAAATCATTTAAGAAGTCATGTGCCTGATTTTCCCCCAAGCAATGACATGTGCAGGGGAGAAAATGTTGCATGCTTAAATTATATTAGTGACCAAATTCAATTGATTGATATGGATGGATTGGATATGGTGATTACAACATCTTGTTAAAGATGTTGAAGTTGTGACAAAAAAGTGTGGGACATGGGAATATGGGTTGAGTTTATCTTAGAAACCCCATTTAATTGAACATTTACTACATAATCTATGTGGACCTCAAGCCAATGTAGTTTTACCCTTAGGGAAGATGAAATGGATGATATTAGTAAATGATAGTCAGTAGATGAAAGACACCCCCAAAAAAATATGAAAGTGCATGAGAGTGAATAGACAAGTGACACACTCCACTGAAATGAGAATGATCTTATCCATAATCAAATCAATATAAGTGTCTAGTGTTGAATATGATGATAAATTAGACAAATATTTATGGAGTTATATCTCTTTTTGTAATTTTAGAGATTTTTTGATTTTTATGATTTTAAACATATATTAAGACAACCTCGGATGTAATTACAATTTAAATTCGTACATGTATATATAATGAGTCACTAGCAAAGGGAATCTAACTCTAACAATGGACATCAAAAGTGATGTATGATGTGAAATATATGGAAGAGATGGGGGTGTAAAATGGAGTGATACAAGAAATGAAAATGGATGGAGCTAAAGAAAGCTCATCAAGGAATCCTATCTAGGTAAACCATCCATGTTATATTCTAATGTAGTGCTACAAGAATTTCATTATATTTTAACCAAGCTAAATATATTGTATCATGTAGTATTTTTACATCATCACCAAGGTCAAAATGGTAAAGGGATGTTGGGATAATGATAGGTATGGGTGAAAGGATGTGAAATTGCCCCCAAGTATTGGGGTAATCGTAGATAATTATCTGTTGTGTCAATCATAAAATAAATTGAGATACATGATGTTCATGGGCTCATCTAACTCTTACCCATATTTTGTAGCTAATTGGTAAGCATCATAGCCATACTTAGTTTTAGATTATGGAAAAAGCAGGTTTTGAAGGGGCCCCGAAACCCTAGTACAAGGAAAGAAAAAAAAGATCATCCAAAACCACAGGCAAAGCCTAAAAACTACAACAAGGAAGTAGCAAAAACAGGTTTTTAATGGACCTAAAACCACCAGAAAGACTACCGGTCAAAATCTAGAGCCATACTTAGTTGTTATGATGTACATACCTAGTTAATTTTTCTTAAACTTATCTTTATTTTCTTGGTCTATGTTGGTGTTTTTCTAATTTTCTTTTATCACAAGATCATCAAATTTAAACTCTCAAGATTTGATGCATTTATCATAGATACAACGTATTAAATTCTTATATTCTTTGAGTTTATTTAGGGAAGTTAGCCATTTTTCATCTAAGAGCTCCAATTCTTCTAGCTAGGCTACTTGATACTCCTCGTCATCAATGAGATCATGCATTGAAATATGCAAGGAAGGCAACTCAATATTGATAGGGAGGATGGATTTTAATACAAACACAAATGAATATGGATTTTCATCTATGGGGGTACATATGTTGGTATGATAAGCCCATAAGATTGGAAAACACTATAAGTGCCAATCATGGCCAACATCATTGATAATATTTTTCAAAATTTTAACAATGGTTATATTGGATGCCTCAGCCTAGTTGTTACCTTGGAGATACTAAGGAGTATGGTAGTTATGATTGATATGGAATTAGGAATAAAGGGACTTTACATAATTTTATTTAAAATATTTTCCATTATCTTCCCAGTTACATAATAAAAAATGAGGTCATTAAGCAAGAACTTGGAGATTTGCTCCCCAGTTACATAAGTGAGAGGAATATCCTCAATCCCATTTGTAAAATACTTTGTGGTAGTTAGGATGTGATTATGGCTAGTAGATTTAATCTTCCTTATGAGATCAAGTCCCCACATTGAAAAGGTCCAAAGAGTGATTGGTTGCATTGCATGTGATTGGGTGTGAATTAAATCTCCATATTTCTAACAAACAATGCATTTCTTGACATATGTCCATACATTAGTTTCCATGGTTGGACATCAATACCATGTGCAAAGGAGTTTCTTATCAAGGATAATTACACTAGAATAGGCCTCATTAATCCTATCATGAATGTCTTTGATAGTTAAATTAGCTTTTTCTAAATTTAAATAACCAAGCATCATCCCATAATAGCTCCTACCATAAATCATGTTGGTGAGTAAGGCATATCATGACGCGTAATGGATGGGGGATTTTTATTTTGATCAAGATAGTTAGTTTATAAGGTTATGATCATGAAGGTAGGTGGAAATGTCATGGTATCACAGGGAACTAGGACCAATAATTTCACATACCATTTCTTACTTTGGTTAATCATATGCTAATATAATGAACTACTTAATTAAAAATTGATATTCTCATAAATTGGAGGACATTTCTAGAAATGACCCAATAGTGGCCATGGAAACTATTGATATGTTATTGGCCCTTAGTACTTGCTCAAACTACATAGGTTTAAAATACTATTTGAGACTATTTACCATTATTTTGTATGGTATGAGATTATCCTTATTGTTTATACTAATTATTAACATAATTATTGATGGGTTTTAAATTGTCAAAGATGGATAATTGTCATATATTCCATTGGATGACAAGGTGAATTCATTTGATGAGAGGCTCATATTCTTAAAAATTGTTAGTGCATGGAAAACTAATATGAAATGCCTTAGGGATAATATCCCCATGTGGTGTTATAAAAAGAATCTCACCTGTGATCTTTGAGATGTAAATCAACCATCAAAATAGAGTTTCAATTGCTTTGATTCATCAAACGTCATGATGGAATCACCAAGAAATCGCATGATAAGTGGTTGTATTTCATAAAATGAGGCTTCTCCAAGTTTATTAGCAAGGACTTGCCCCTTAATAGCCTTATATTTTATATATTCAAAGTAAAATTCACCTAATAACATAACCCACTTTTTCCACGTGGCCTATTAGAGCTACTTTTTACAAAATATGTTTTAATGGATATACTTTGGTGATGTTGATAGCTTATTATTCAACATATAATTCCATAATTTTTAAGATGCAAATACTAGTGATAATAAATATTTTTTGTGTAGGAATAATTATGCTCATATGCCAGCAAAATTTGGCTCAAATAATAAACTGCACATTCATTTCCATTTATATTGTGTTGAGCTAAAAGTTCCTATGAGGCATGTTGAGTAGATAAAATGCAAAGTAACAATGGTTGTCCTAGTGTTGGAGGGGCTAGCACAGGTGGATTTTACAAATATTTTTTTAGTTACTCAAAAGCTTCATAAAAATCATTGTTTTAATGAAATGTTGTTCATTTTTTAGGAGATGAGTGAATGGATGACAACAATAAGCCAACAGTGAAATAAGTCTATGAATAGTTTGGATCTTTCCTTGTAGCCTACACAACTATTTAATATTTGATGGAAAAGGCATATTTGTTATGGCCTTAAATTTTGTTGGATTGACTTAAATGACCCTATGAGATAATATGAAGGCCATGAGTTTCCCTATTATAAGCCCAAAAACACATTTCTTAGGGTTAAGGTGAACCTTGTATTCCATGAGCCATTTGAATATTTAACATAAAATTTATGGGTGTTTGATACTTGTTTTGGATTTACCCAGGATTTCATCTACATAATATTCCACAATATCTTGCATCATATCATTAAAGATAATTTTCATATCTCATTGGTATATATCACCTACATTTTTAATAACAAAAGGCATGACTTAGTAACAAATTATTCCCCATGGATTGGTGAACACTATCTTATATTGATATTCAGGTGATATTTTGATTTGATTATAATATTAAAATCCATACATAAGTGATAAAATTTCATAACCTATTGTAGAATCTATGATCATATTAATGTTTGGCAATGAAAATTCATCTTCAGGAAAAGCCTTGTTAATATCATAGGAATCTATGAAAAGATGTATACTCATGATATTTTTATTGATAAGGATGATGTTGGAAATACATTTAGAATAGTCAATTTGTCTTATGAATCCTATTTATAAAAGTTTTTTCAATCTCTTTATTGACCAAGATTATAATGCATGGATGTATTTTAATTAGCTTTTATTTGATTATTTTGGCATCAGGATGCACCATAAGATGATGGACCATTAAATATAGGTCTATGCTAGGCATGTCAACTTATGACTAGGAAAATATGTTAATGAATTATTGATGAGGGTGATAATGAGTTCATGTTCCTCCTCTATGAGATAAGCACCAATCTTAATGATACAAGGATTTTCTTTAGTACCAATGTTAAAATTAGATGGTGTCTTCCACAAGCATCATAAAACCATCTTCTAATAATGTTGGCACTAAAGGAATTTGATATTATTCATATAATTTTGGCTCAATTGCATCATCAAGGTCACCCATAAATGAATAATTTAAATTGTCCATCTTAGGCAAACGCTAAATGTTTTGGAAATTCCTATACTAATTCTTCAAATGTTTCCTCTTAAATAAAACTAAGGCCTACTCCAATGTTTATTAGTGGACGATGGAAAATTTGTACTTCCTCATGAAGAGAGTGGAATTGATCATGTGTTGGCACATTTAATAGGTTTTATACTAATGAAAACATCTTTATTTTTAAATTTTTGACTATCCAACAGTGCCTCAAAGAGTTTTTCACTAGAGGACATTAATTATTGATTTTTATGATTGACGCAGGCCACTTGCTCCAAAAAGTAGGAATAAAGTCCAAATTAATTTCAAAGGAGGTCATCTTAAATTTAAAATAATTTTTTAGTGACGTCATTATTCTGGAATACATCCAATGGTATGCAATCTTGTTGGTCCTAGATAATGAGTTCAGGATAGTGGAGGTTTGGGTGGATGGTAAGGATGACATTTTTATTAAAAAGGTTAGTGTTGGTAATCTCATCATAAATACTATTAAATGAATTTTTATTATTTATAATTAATTATTCATTATATATTATATTGTCATCATTTTTTATATCAAAGGGGCCACCTCCAAGTAGTTTGAATCCAATGCCTAGAGATCCTTTTTGTTTAGCAAGGGGACTACCTCAATAATTCCTTCTTCATTTTCCCCCAATCCTTTACATTTGTAATATATATGCTCCAATATTTTGTTAGGAATGGGATATATTTTTACTTTTATAACATGATGAAATTCCATCACTATATAACCAAGATTCTCTAAGATGTTTTTTTGTCTAGTTTTGGTCTAAGAGAACATTTTTGTTAAAGGAGAGGGCCCTTATTTTATAATAATTATCTTTTTGTGATAAATAATTTTGGGATTGACATAATTTTTGGGGGATGTGGGAATTTAAGTGATGTGAAAATCATCTTTAACTTCATTTTTCCACAAACTTTATCTTTTATTATGAAGTGTAATTACACCTTTGGAGGAGGATTATCGTACGTGGATGCAAGGTTGTCAAGATGGATGTAAGGTGGTTTAGGATTTTTAGGAAGAACATTTTTATCCATTCTAAGGGCATACTCTATGATGGGAAAATGATGGTAATTGTGATATTTATATTCCAAAATATTGTTATACTAATAGGATTTTGTATCTCTAGGGATTATGACTTCCATATCAACATGTGAGAATTTAAGGCACTAATGCAAAGTGAATGGAACTACATGAATATCATGAATCCATGGACATCCAAGAAGTATTTTACATAGTATTTTAATGTCAGTAATATGGAAAAGAGTTTCATGAGTGAAATTCCCAAAAATGATGGGCAAATAAATAATGATAGTTGATTCTATCTATGCATTATTATAAGCATTAATTGTAATGATGTTTGGCTTTGAGTACCCTATATGTCTGGCCAAATTGTGTGTACAAATTTTTAGCCCAAATCTATTACTATGATTACCCATTTAAATTTATGATTTTCAATAATCACCTTAATATAGAGGGGGTAATTATGGGATGGTCCTATAGGTGAAATGTCATTTAGGTCAAAGGTGATTTGTTTTCTTGAGTACTGTTGGCCAAATTTGGCCTATATACCAAAATTTGCCTAATCTAGAATGAGAAGCTGAGTAGGGTCCTGATTGAAGAGTGATCCAATATTACAAGGAGAATATGGAATTAAAGAGTAGATCACATAACATTTACAATATTTTAAAACACTTTAAGTAAGCTTAAAGTGTGAATTTGGTGATATTAGACAACCAAACCATCATAACATATCTTGTAAGAAATGGATGAGTCAGTCTAGTTGCACATTTAATAGATTCAATTTTAAATCACATAAAGTAAAAATATTACATTGACATTATGTTATTCATGACTTGAACATTATCTATTAATTTCATGACTTGATGAGCTATCTATCTCAAGTTGCAAGCATTTAAGGTTAAACTAGTAGAGTGGGATGTGCATGGGGACGTCAAATAAAAGTCATGATGAATAGCCATTTAAATTCAAATATCCACAAGGATGAATGATTAGATAATTTTTTAAAATATTTTAGGATCTTATATTAAATATAATGGTACATGGGTAAGGATAGAGTTAGTGGGCCTAGATAGATCCAATAACACATGTTTATTTGTGCATCAAAGATCAACAATGAGCTCACAGTCAACAAGTTAGTGGATCCCAAAAGAAAATGAGAATATACCAAGTGTCAATATCATGGGATTTTAAGTTGAAATCAATGGATCTTGGTGATTGACAAGGTCAGTAGGCCCAAATAGATCTATGGTACATGTTTAATCATGTGATTGAAGATCAATAACAAACAGTGGGTCAAAGGGTTTGTTGATCCAAAAAGAAAATGCATAGGTGATAAGTGTCTGAAGCAAATTAAAATGGTAGAAGATATATGGATCAAATTTATTTAAAAAAAGGAATATTGATGATATGTATAGGTTTAAAGAGTTAATTGAGCAGGTCTTGAGGACCAATGCAGGGCTACTAAGTGGCATGATCTCAAAAGTAGATCACAAATTGACAGATGATGTTATAAATCAAAACCTAAGTGACTTAAATGGAGATAAAATATGTTGAGGTTAAACTAGAGTAAATATTTCAAAGGGAGGCCATGGAGGTAGACATATTGATTTTGATGAGATCATCACTAAAACTAGCAACAGGATTATGACCTGTTTCTCCACTCTTACATGCCAAAGATGAACCATAGAGACCAATCCATACCAGAACAAGATCATAACAGATTGATCTAGCTATTATAACTACTTTGATGTTAGAATTCAATTTTTAAAAAACTTGATCACACTATTGTAATCATAAGGAGCATTAATGTAGGCTAGAAATAGATTGAAAGGGACTAATATGGTTGTTATGACTACCTTCTAGAAGTGATCTTAGGCATTATGATATTTTATAATGGCATTAACGTCAGATGATTAGAAATATTGGGAATCATGCTTCCTTATCCATATTTATACACATGATCCTTATCTCTCTCATCCCATTCTACTATGAATACACACTTCTAAACGTTGAAAATGATCCCTCTCTTTGGCATAGCTAAACTTTGCCAAGATTTGTAATGTAACACCTATTTGATGCAATAGAAGACTAGATTCCTCCATTTGAAAGATGAGTTGAAGTGTGTCTTATGAATTCATTGATGTGGTTAAGTGAATGTATGTTTTCCTTTCCTCTATTTGAGTTTTCCCACATTTATGCAATGTTTTGGTAGTTCTCTTAGGTCATTCTAAGTGCATACATAGTCTGTTGGTTAGTGTAGAAGTGGAAAACTACCCTCTTATGCTAGGTTGATAGCTAGTCCATGCCTTATTATGAAATACTTATGTGGAATCTGATCAAAGAGTGAATGAAGTGATGTTTATCAATCTTAAAAGTGTCCTATCATGTGTCTTGTGCAAGTATAAAGATCAAAACATTTGGTATGTCACCTCATTTTTAGATGCTTTTATGAATTATTATCAATCTCTCTCCCTTTTCCAAGAAAGATTTAGCTTAGGTATAGTTTAGGTGATAGATCCAAAAGGAATCAAATCTTGTCTAGAATTTTGACCCAAGTTTAGGTGACCCATAGCCTAAGGTTAGTCCCATGTTGGACTAGGTTTGAGTAGGAGGACCTGAACAATCCCCTTCTTAGTTAGGGTGCAACCTAGACCACTAATAATTTTGGCATACTTGATAGGATAAATTATCCTTAAGGAACTAAAATTTAGAGCTAAGGGGAAGCATCTAAAATAGTAAAAGCCATCCACCATCATCATAAGCTGAATATTCTTCAAGTTGTCAAACAACATTCTCATGCCAAAGGTTACTACAAGGTTAGGTAGTAAAGGTATTCCCCTTGAATTCATTGAGCTACCTACTATTTCATATAATATATTAAGATTTAATAATACAATATTTTATCTTCAAAATCAATATTCATCCCCTGGTTATCTTATTATCTTAAACATTACAATCCCCACTACAAAAATGGTCATCAGGAATCAAGTGTTCACACCATTTAATAGGGGTAACCCATTGAATTTGGACCATTTTGATGACATTCCTATGTCGACCCTTAATATTATCCCATAATTCTTAGGAAAACATCAAATAACTGCTATTGAGCACATCTAAGATGTTTCCAACCTTTGTTCCATTCACAATATTGTTCAAGATAATGTGGCTATCAGATTGCTTACTGCTTCCTTCAAAGGAAAAACATTAAAATGGTATATAAATATTAATTTTAATTATATTTATACTTGGGATGAGTTAGGTGCAACCTTAGTAATGTAGTTTGAAGATAAGTCTGGCCACTTATAATTAGTTGAGAAGCTGAATACTAATCAGAGAGCTCCCCATGAGTTCATGTCTGATTTTAACCTCAGATTACAAAATACATGAAATAGGATTCCTTTAGTGATTATGCCATCCCCAAAATATGCCTTCTTGTAAAATTTGAAAGCCCTTAATTCTGATATTAGTGTGATGATACCATTTATGGGTGGTAATACCTTGCCAAATGCTTATGAGGTTACCATAAGAGTAGAAAATAGATTAATACAAGCTGGTAAGATTTCTCTTAGGCCTCTAATGCCTATATTCCTAGAGTTTAAATCTATACCACCCCCTAAAGTTCCTCAAATCTCATATTTAGATCCTATCCCATCTCTTGAAGCCCAAGTTATAGCCCCTTCTAATTAGGCTATTGATATTAGAGATTTGAAAAGTTTGTTGCAATCTTTTGTGAATGAAATAATTCAAATCAAAAGATAAAAATACTAGGGTAGGCCTTATAAAAAATATAATTATAACTCTTATCAGCCTTTTAGAGATCAAAGGCTTCCTCATCAAGGATTGAGGGAAAATAGACCACCCTACCAATCACAAGGAGCCATAACCCAAGCTAAACGATATGCAACTCTTGACCCTAATGTACCAATAAGTTGAAAATATATTGCTCCCCCACCACCTCAAAATAATTTTATGCATGACTCAAATTGGCAGCCTTCCAACCTCAATGATGTTCAAAACCAAGCCTTGGTATCATTGAACATTGCTATGCCATAAATAACTCAAGAAGAGTTTTCTCTTCAAGGAGTTCAGTATGAAGAGATAGGTTTGGTACCCAAAAGAGAGGCTTAATAAGTATTAGGATAACTTGATTACATTAATGTAAATTATCAAATGGATAATTATGTTTCTTTCAATCATGGTGGTAAGACTAGCAGTTCAAGTGGTCAAGTTGAAGATATAAACCTTATTGATGAGACTAGCAGTTCAAGAGCTAAAATAAGAGCCATTGATGAGGCTCAAGATGTGACTAATTATTTAAATACTCCTAATGTTATTTCCAAGAGTACTAAAGATCAACTTGCTACCACTACAACACAAAAAAATTAGAATGTAGAGGCTGGGGAGGTCCCTCAAATACCTTTAGTCTATGAACAACTAGTGGTTCAAAAGGTGAAACCAAAGGTTAGTGGAGATTCATTCAGTTTAGTGAATCCAATGAAGAAATAGAATGTCAAAATTATAGTGTGTTATTCCCTTACTATTATAGGACAAAAATATATGTTCATCCAAGAGCTTTATACTCTCAAGGTGTCTCTAAAACTAGTTGAGAAATAAGGTGTTGTCTTAGCTAATTCAAACCATCCAATGAAACATCAAATACAATAGGTACAAAAAATGGAAAAAGGGGACAAAGCTGAGGTAAAGTTAAGTAAAAATAATTCCTTATACCTATCTTTGATAGTTGGTGACTATTTAGTTTATAACTATATGGTGGATAGTGGAGTCAGTAGCACTGACATGCCTAAGCCAATTATAGATAAGCTTGGTCTTGTCTATAAACTAAATAATAAAGGAATATTTAAACTATATGGGTTACCAAAAAAGATATTAGGAATCATCAAATATCTCAAGTTGACACTACATGCTTACCCCAAGGTTTCTATTCAACATGATGTAGTTGTGGTGGACTTGCCTCCCTATTTTCTCAAGTGTCTGTAAAGGGACTTTACCTCAAATATTAGAGGATACTTATCTTATGATTAGACATATTTGATATTTATGACTAGGTATGATACCAATATAACCATACATTTTGAACCTATTGCATGGTTCCATTTATAACCATATATGCCGAGTGTTGTAAATACCAATTGCCTCATCTCAGATGAGGTGATAGAAGATAGTGCAGAGGAAAATGAATCAACTTTAGATGGGATTATAGATTTTTTCATTGGTGAGTGGGCCTCTATCTCACATGAATATGATAATTAAAGAACAAGGACTTGGTTTTTATTGCTTACATGAGAAAGATGGACCAATTCCATCCTTGATGAAGGATGATGCATCTAGTGATGATCTTTGGTAATTATACTTTGATGGGTCAAGGAATAACCATGGTAGTAGGGCTAGAATGATGTTGATTTCCCCAAAAAAGGAAAGGTACTTCTCATCTATTACTTTTTAATTTGGTTGTTCAAATAATATTTTAGAATATAAGGAACTATTTCATGGTTTATAATGGGTCGAGAAGATACAAGTCAACACCTTAAGAGTCTTTGGTGATAGTGAACTTGTAGTTTACCAAGTGAGAGGTCTTAATGTATGAAAAACCCCATTGATTAAATCTTGTAAGCATAGGGTATGGGACTTACCTAAAGATTTTTAGGCCTTCAACATTCAGGCAATACCAAGAAATGAGAATAAACATGTAGATAAGTTGGCTATCATTGGGGTACAATTTAGTATCCCAACTGATGTAAGAAGTGAAAAGGTCTAGTCAAAAATTAAGGTGGTTGTAAGGCCTTCTGTTCTAGATAAAAATTGATAATTTTTTAGTGTTTGAAGATGACAATTAGATTATCAGATTCTTGCAAGAGGAAGCTAAGTTTTCCTCAATAAATTAATCAAAATACTTGTAGCAGTATGGTGATTAGATTGTGCAACTAAAAACAAATAAGTTGCCCAAAGGATTGGTCACACTTGAGAACATATTCAATGGTGATGATGAGCCGAGGAAAGAAAAGTCATCTTTTTCAATAAAAGAAGAACACTATGCAAATGTGGAAGTTACACCTGGTAAGAACCTAAAGCTGGGTAAGGTATTCACTTATTCAAAAATGGAAGATTTCATTGAGTCATGTGCAAATTTTGTTGATGTATTTGCATGGAAATATAATGATCTCAAAGGATTTGACCCAAGTATAACTCAACACACCATTGAGTTAGAAGATGAAACTAAGCTAGTCAGATAAAGATAAAGGCTTATTAATCTTAAACTTGAGCCTTTAATGAGAGCTGGTCTTCATAAGCTTATTGAGTCAAATATTATATTTCTAATCAAGCACTCAACTTGGGTGGCAAATCATGTCCTAATACATAAAAAGAATGGTGAAATTAGACTATGTGTTGAATTTTGTGACTTGAATAAAGATTACCTTAAAGACCACTATCCATTACCATATATGGAACATATTTTATAGTTATTTGTAGGTTTAAAAAGGTTCTCCTTGTTGGATGGCTATAGTGGTTACAACCATATTTTGGTCCAAGAAGAAGACCAATTTAAGATAGCCTTCACCACAAAGTGGGGGACATTTGCATATAGAAAGATGCCCTTTGGTTTATCCAATGCTGGAGAAAATTTCTAGAGAGCCATGGATATAACATTTTAGGGCCTTCTTAACAAGTCTATGCTAGTCTATTTGGATGATATAACAATGTTTTCAAAGAATGCAAGTGAGAACATAGTTCACCTTGAGAAAGTGTTTGAAATGTGTAGGTAATTTGAGGTATCCCTAAATACCAAAAAGTGTGTCTTCTCAGTTCATGAAGATAAGATTATTGGACATATAGTTTCAAATCATGGTGTGAGCATAGATCCTAAAATGACAACTTTAATTATTTATTTTTCCTTGCCTAAGAACAAAATATCTTCAAAAAATTTCTTAGGGGATATCAATTTTATCTAAAGATACATCTCAAATTTTTCCACTTTAGCTAAGCCACTTACATCCATGCTAAAGAAGAATCAGAGCTTTAGCTAGTCCAAGGAAGGAGTAAGGAGTTTTGAGGAAATTAAGAAATCCATTGGTAGTGTTCCTAATCTTATGAACCTAGATTTCTCAAAGGAATTCATTATGTACACCTATGCTAACATTGACACCATTTTAGGCATTCTTATGTAGCAGAACCATGAGGCCTTAGAGTAGCCAATAGCCTTCTTCAATTAAGGCTTAGAGGAATATGAAATGAGGTACTCTTTTATTGAAAAGCATGTACTTTCAGTCATAAGGTCTCTCAAGAAATTTAGATACTTGTTGTCTAACAATAAGATACACCTAATAGTTGCACATCCGAGTGTCAAGAAGTTTCTCTTGAAGAAGGACATAAAAGAGAAAAGAGATAGTTGGATAACAAAGTTAATGGAGTATGATGTGGAGATCAAAGTCACAAATCTAATTAGGGGTAAAGGACTTTATGATCATCTACCCCAAAATTTTCAAGAGGCAAATGAGGTGGTTATGGTGTCAACTAATGAAGAATTTAGAACTGACCATACCTCACCTTCTAGTTGGTACATGATTTGGTAAGATATATCCAAGATGGTCTTTATCCCTCTCATCTAAATCCTTCAAAAAGAAGATATTTTAAATTTCAATCCATTCCTTTCTTTCTTGTTGATGGTTTTTTGTTCAAGAAGGACATTAGTGGTATGATGTTAAGATGCATTGAGCCACATCAAATGGAAAGATTGATTGAAGATTTCCATTATGGACATGGTGGAGGGAATTACTCAGCAAGGACTACAACCCACAATATCATGAGAGGTGGGTATTATTGGCCAAGATTATTTAGTGATTATCATGCATGGGTTAGGAAATGCAGACAATATGATATGTTTAATGGGAATGTGAATCTTGTATCCTTACCTCTTTAACCAATTATAGTGGATCAGTGCTTTATCTAATGGGGATTAGAATTTATTAGTCTTATTAACCCCCCTCTAAGCTCAAGTCATAAATGGATACTAACTGCCACAAACTAATTTACTAGATGGATATAAGCAGTGGCATTGAAGGAAGCAAATAAGTCCAATGTTTTATATTTCTATGAAGGTTTACTTACTCGATTTGGAGTCCCTTCAACCATAATTTATAACAATGCTATGGCCTTTATGGGGTCTAAAATCAGCCAATGGGTAGTTTAATATAGTGTATTTCTTAGCACTTCATCAAACTACTATCCCCAAGATAATGGACTTGCTGAGTCCACTAATATAAAATTGTTAAAGATCTTAAGAAAGACCATTGAAGATAATTCGAGGTCATGACATGTCAAATTGAAGTCATCTCTATGGGCTGATAGGATCACCTACAAGAAGTTAATATCCAACTCCCCTATAAGCTGGTATATGGCAAGGAAGTAAGAATGCCTATTTATCTTGAATTTACTACCCTAGAACTAATGCATTAAATTGAGTTGTTGGAGAATGAACCTATTGAGATCAGATATGTTGAGCTTATGGAGTTACAAGAGACAAGACATCAGTCCATGCTAGTCATGAAAAGCCATCAAGTAAAAGTGAAGAGAGCCTTTGACAAAGGATCTTCTTCACAAAGTTTATAATAAGGAGATCTAATCCTCAAGTGGGATGAGGATAGAGCTAAACCAGGAAGGCATATAAAGTTTGACTCTCTTTGGAGTGGTCCATACACAATCTCTAGTTGTAAATCTAGTAATGCCTTCTAAGTTGCAGAGATGTATGGTGAGGAGATTCACATCCTAGTTTATGAGATACACTTGAGACATTGGTACTAAAAGTTGAGTTCCTTATACAGAGTTATTTTGTTTTATCATTCCTCCAAGTATTGTCATAGCACATCAATTTATTTGCTTTTGATTTGTTTAGTTAGCTTTCCTATTTTGTTTGTTTCATTCCCTATTTTGGTATAATTCATTATCTTTGAAAGTCAAAAGGTTTATTGAAGTCATTCATTAGATTCATCATTATTGGTGATCTAAGAGTCATGTAAATGGTATAAGTTATCAAGCATAACAGACATGCTACCTAGCTGAGTCACCAAAGATGTTGGCCAAATTTGGCCTACATACCAAAATTTGTCTAATCCAGAATAAATAGTTGAGTAAGTTCCTAATTGAAGAGTGATCTACTATCACAAGGAGCATATGTAATTCAAGAGGAGATAAAATAGTATTTTTAATCTTTTAAAACACTTTAATCAATCTTAAAGTGTGAATTTGGTGATCTTAGACAACCAAACCATCACAACACATCTTATAAGAAATGAATAAGTCAGTTTGGTTGCATGTTTAATATATTCAATTGGAAATCTCATCAAGAAAAAATATTGCATGGACATGATATTATTCATGCCTTGAACATTATCTACAAATTTAGTGACTTGATGAGTTGTCTATCTCAAGTTACAAGCATTTAAAGTTAAATTAGGAAAGTGGGATGTGGACGAGGACCTCAAATAAAAGTAATGGAAAATAGCTATTTGAATTCAAATATCTCCAAAAATGAATGTGTGACTAACAAGTGTCAAGATCATGGGATCTTAGATAAAATCTAATAGTATGTAGGTGAGGATAGAGTGAGTGAACCTAACCAAATCCAATAACATGCATTTGATAGTGCATCGAAGATCAAGGACAAGCTTACAGTCAACAAGTTAATAGATCCGAAAATCAAATGAGAAGATACCAAGTGTTAATATCATGGGAGCTTAAGTTAAGATAAATGGTGCATGGTGATTGACAATGTCATTAGGCCCAAACAAATCTATAGTGTGTATTTAATCATACATTCAAATATCAATGACAAGCGGTGGGTCAAAGGGTCAGTGGATCCTAAAATCAAATGCATGGGTGACAAGTGTCTTAAGAATATTAAACTAGAAAAATATATATAGCTTGCATTAATTTTTTTTAAGTAAGATAGATGGTGTGCATAGGGTCAAGGAGTCAACTGAGTGGATCCTAAGGACCAATACAGGGCCACCAAGTGGCACAATCTCAAAGGTAGATCACATATTGATGACTAATGTTAAAAGTCAAAAGATAAGGGAATTTAATAGAGATCAAATATGGTTTAGGTTAAACTAGATAAAATATTTCAAACAAAATCCATGGAGGTAGACAATTTGGTTTTTATGAGTTCATTACCAAAACTAGCAGCATGATTATGACCATTTTTTCCACTCTTACATGCCAAAGATGAACTAGTAGAGAGCAATCCAAGCTAAAACAAGATCATAATAGATTAATATAACTATTTTAACTTCTTCAATGATAGAATTAAATTTTAAAATGACTTGATCTCACTATTGTAACTATAAGGAGAATTAATGCAAGCTAGAAATGGATTGAAAGCGATTGATATAGTTGTTATAGTAGCCTTGTAGAAGTGATCTTAGGCATTATGATCTTTTATAATGTCATCAATGTTAGATGATTAGAAATATTGGTCATCATGCTCCCTTCTCCATCCTTCTATGCATGATCCTCATCTCTCTCATCCCATTCTACTATAAATATAGGCTTTTACGCCTTGAAAATGACCCCTCTCTTTGGCATGACTAGAATTTTCCAAGATTTATACTATAACACCTATTTGATGCAATAGAAGACTAAATCTCTCCATTTCCAAGCTGAGTTGAAGTGTGTCTTATGAATTCATGAATGTTTTTTAAGTGAATGTATGTTTTCCTTACCTATGTCTAGGTTTTCCCACCTTCATGCAATGTTTTAATAGTTCTCATAGGTCATTCTAAGTGCATATATAGTTTGTTGGTCAGTGTGGAAGTGGAAAACTGCCCTCCTATACTAGGTTGATAGCTAGCCCATGACTTATTATGAGATACTTCTATGAAAGCTGATCAAATATTAAATGAAGTGATGTTTATCAGTCTTGAAAGCATCCTATAATGTGTCTTGTGAAAGTATAAGGATCAAAACATTTGGTGCATCACCTCATTTTTACATGCTTTTATGAATTATTGTCAATCTCTCTCACTTTTCCAAGAAAGAGTTAGCTTAGGTCTAGTTTAGGTGATAGATCCAAAAGAAAGCTAACCTTATCCAAAGGTTTAACCCAAATTTAGGTGACCCACAACCTAGGGTCAGTCCCATATTGGACTAGGTTTGAGTAGGAGGACTTGAAAAATCCCCTTTTTAGCTAGGGTGTAACCTAAACCACCATCAAGGACAAATGTCCTAAAAGATCTTGAAACTAAGAGGGGTCAATATATTTGAAACCTTTGGCTACTGAAGGAACTTATATATAACAACCTTATGGATAGTAGGTGTTCACAAAAGATCTAAGATGGAAATATGAGTCATGGTTTTTTCTAACTATTCAATAAGGTAAAAAGGATTTTCAGATGAGGATGTGGATGGTTTTGATTTGGAAGGAGGGGGAATTTGGACTTGATTATTGTATTTTTATGTGGAAGGACCTTTGATGGTAAAATTTGAGTGCCAAGTAGTAATAATACATTCTTAGGCTTGATTAGGATTCACATAAGGTGATGGGGAAGGCCCGAGATAGTGGTTCTAGCATGTTGATTGGTGTTATGAGGTTGATGGGAGTTGATTTTTATAGTGGCAACATGATTATATTTGAAAATTCCCACAATCTTATCATAATTATGTTGGATATTATAACAATCAATGTGTCTAGTTCAGGAGTTTTAACCTTGATTTTTATCATGATATTGATGGTATTTTTATTGATTACATTGATCATTTTGATTATTCTGATTGTGCTTTGGGAATAGATCTTTAAATATGTACATATTATGATCAGATGAAAAGTATTGCTATCCAGCTCAATTTTTCCATAGTCAAGAAGATCTTGAATATAATGCTTGAGTTTCATGCATCAATGTGTATCATGGCCTTTGAATTTATGATAATCATAGTATTTATTATCTTTGTACCATGTTAGTTTGGGTTGAACCTATTCAAAAGGCTTGATGATAGGCCATACAACCATGTTTTTAGAAACTAACTTTTGAAATAAAACTTATACTAGTTCTCTAAGATAGGAGAATATCCTTCATTCATAATGTGTTTTAGGTGGAACTTTTTGAAGAGTGATTTTTGGTGTGGATTAGACTTATTTTGTTTGAATAGTTTTCACATGCTTTCACTTTGTAACTCCATCATCATAAGATATTTTTATTCTTATTGGAAATAATAGGTGTCCATGTTTATGATTAAGCATTATCTTGGGGTTGATTTGGAGAATCTCTAGAATATGTTTTGATCAACCCTTTCTCAAGAAGGGCTTGTTGAATATGCACACCCTTTTTGATGATTTCATCTAATTTATTTTCACAATGTAGTTACAAATGAAAAATGCATTTCCAAATTTAGATTTAAATCAAATATTATAGCTAGTTATTTTTCTAGGAGATAATAAGGAAATATATTGGCCAAGCTTCTCCACCATTGTAAAAAGGCTTAAAATATCTACCCACTTTGTTGTTTTGAGTTGAAAAGTTCCATCATTATTAAATCATGTTCCATGTTGTATGATAAAAGTTTTAGAAAGCATTCTAATAGGTCATTAAAAGTAGTGAATGATCCTTTGTCTAAATGAAAGATCCATTATAGGGCTTGGTTACCCAAGCTTTGTGGGAAAAATCTAAGCAAATAGATGTCATTAAATTCTACTTATTAACATGCCATGAAAAATTATTTGACGTATTCTCTTGGATCCCCTTTTCCTTTATATTTATCAAATTTTGGCACCTCAAAATGAAGAGGGAAAGGGACTTGTAGAATTCTCTTATCAAAAGGATAAGGATAGTTCCTCAAATTTGAACTTATTATTTTGATTCTTTATTTCTAGTCCTAGAAGAGCATCCTTCATTTCCTTCCACTCTTGATGATTTGGAGTTCTTTTAGATGAATGTGAAGCATGTTGATGTGTGTAGAAAGGCTGGTTGGGATTAGGATTGACTAGTGGATTAGTTCTAGAGTTGGTGGAAATAAATACATTATTGGTGGATTTGGTTGGAATAATCACACTATTGATAATAATTTGTTAATTATTATACTTTTATGTAGATGAATTTTTTTGCTTCGTGTTTGGGATTTGCTACTAATTGGCCTATATTTTTTTATTTGTCAATATTTACTACTGATTATCTAAGATTTGTTATTTTTGTGTATTGAATTGAGTGGAATTTAAGGTAAAAGCCAAAGTGTCAAGTATTTGGATTAACATTTTTTAATTTATCAATCAAAACCTAATTAGTATCATGAGGCGATGGCTCTACATGGGTCTCTTTCCCTTTAATAGTGGACTTAGGATTTGGATGTGGGTTTTCTATAGTATTATGACCTTATTTTTGGTTCTGACTAGAAGAAGATTTATCTTGATGTTGTGTTGGCATATCCTCTTTTAGTGCATAAATAAGATATTGTAATTTTTTTAAGGTATTGCCCGTAGTAAATTTAGCACCTAGTTCTAATAATCACAAGAAGATTTCATCTTTTTGTTCAAAATTTTATTATTTGAATGAGGCCCTTCTCAGAGCCATTCAGGATGGGATAGTGTTAGTTTTAGTTTCATGAACACTAGCATTCACCCCTCCCTCAAAGTGTAACTAAGTATGAACTTCTTATTGATTTTGGTAAAAATAAAAAAGGTTTCCACCAAAATCATCATCGAAGTTATGATTATAACTAGTTCTAATTTACTTGTAACGATGCATGGTGCTAAAAAAATACTTTGTTTTAAAGTCAATTTTAAGATTTGAACTGACTTTAACTTGATATTTGATTTGAAACAAAGTCAAATTTTAAATTTTGGTTTGATGCTAGAGGATCTTGACTTTACGTGACCTTTGAATTGAGCTTATGCTAACTCTTTGGATTAAATCCAAATTTTGGTTAACATGCTTCATTTACTCTTAACTTGTACGTTTATTTGGAAATGGTTTACTTTGATGTCTTGATTATAATTTTCTTTTTGAATTTGGATGTTTTGGATGTCCTTGAATAATTTTGCTTGATATTAAATATTTGATTTGGATTTGATGTGATCTTTACCTTTTGAATGTTGAATCAATTTATCTTGACATTTGACCCAAGGTACGCTTATATGTTTGATTAGATTTTAAAAGTTTGAATTTAGATTAAACCTTGGAATTTTGATTTACTTTGACTTGTGATTTTAGTTTGACTTAGTCAAATATGGATATTTGAATTTAGTTGACCTTTGACTTTTGATTAACTTTTAATGTTGAATTTAACTTGATTTTGGATTTTGACTTTTGTTTGATGTTTGACTTTGATTTTGGCATTTGAATTTTGACTTGATGTTTGAATTTAAAATTTAATCTAACTTTGAAATTTTACCTTGATTTTTGACATTGAATTAAATAGTTGAGTTTTGACTTTAGGAAAGTTTACTTGATGTTTGACTTGACATTTGATTTTTCATAGATTTGACTTCATTTGAGTGTTTAAGGTTTACAATCAGTATAGGTCTCGAATATGATCAAATAAAAGTATGTAAATTAAAATACCTATGCTTAGTATAAATTTTTTAATACTCAACTAATAGTCCACCGATCTACTCACATAAAGTGTTGACTAGGTATGTCTCCCAACCCTCACTCTATGTTTATATGTGGTGAGTCATCTTCATGGATGTTGTTTCCCCTAGTATGATATATTTTTTATCTAAAGGGGCTTAAGATAGGCATAAAAAAGGATTTATAGGTGCAAACCCTATATACATCATGTTATAATGGGGCCCAAGTTTATGGAAGAGGTAATTAATTGGTTGCATAAGAGGGTGTAGTCCCTTTACACCCACTTTATCTATATAATTTCATTGGAGTGTCACCAAAAAATTATTCCTTGATGGGTGCTATCTAGGTATTTTTTATTGGATCATGAAATCCCCTCACTTCATGGCATGTTTAAAACACATAATTGCTATCCATTAATGACACCTCCTCCCTCAATTTTTATACCCCACTGGGACATGGGTTAATCTTAATGTTGGGGGATGAAATCTCAGTTGACAAACCATAAATACTTATTCTTGGTGATCAAGGTATAAATCACATAGCAAAAAGAAAAGAAATGCATGTTATTTATGATTTAAAATATCACTTGAAGGTGCAAGGGAGGAGCATATCCAACAACTATATAGGATAAAAATAATCAATCCATGTCATTTATAATTCACAGGAATCACCTCATATCATAAGGGAAGAACATTAAAAGTTTGAGATTACACAAATACCAACACAAAATAAAAAAATAAACAAATTAAACAAGTTTTTATACTCAAATCAAAATGTGTGTTCATTTCTTAAGCACAAAGAGAAGTGTGAGTTTGTTTGTTTGATTTAAGACTTCGATGGACAAAAAATAAAAAACTATATATTAGTAGTTTAATTTTTTAAATTTGATAGGTTTAAAATCTTTCAAAAATGTGTTAGATCACAAACTATAAATAATTTTATTGAAATCAAAAATATTTTACTGGAAAAAAAGGCCGATTCTACCACTACAAAAACATAGTAAAAAAACCAAAAAATGATTTTGTCAAAATCAAAACAATTTCACTAAGCTTAAGATGATTCTACCACCTTAAAAACATATAATATTAGAAAAATAGATATGATTTCACCTAAATATAAATGATTTCACCAAAGTTAGGATAATTCCTCTAATTTGCAAACATAGATTATCATAAAAATCGAGATGATTTCACTGTAATCTAAATAATTTCACTAAAGTTAGGATGATTTTATCAATTTCTAAACATAGAGTATCAAAAAGCATAGAGAATTTAATTGAAATTTGAACTTTTTTGCCAAATTTAAAGTAATTTCCCCATGTTCCCTGAAAATATAAACAAAAAAAGTCCACTAAAATAAAATATGTCTACCAAAGTTATTTTTATTTCACTAAAGTTTAAAAATAAGGTTTTTGACCTAACACTTATAAAAATTAACAAGTCCATTCCACCAATTTTTCTCATGATTTTTGTAATTCACAAGATGATTCCATCAGGAATCTAGGAATGAAAATTTCAAAAAAAATTTATAATTTTTGGAGGAATTTTAGTTAAAACAGATAAAATGGTTTGATAATTAAGCCTAATATAATTAAAAGTGGATTAGTATAAATCAAAACATATTTGAAATATCTAACTAATCTAATATTGTGTCCTTGGATTGATCAAGATAAAAATATTGCAATTACAATTTGTTTTAACCTTTTAGGGTTTTATATTAGTAATTCTTATGTTTGGTTATAGGGATGAGATGTCTAAATCAGTTAAATAAATTAAAATAATTAAACCACTAATTTTTTATGTTTTTTATTTGACTTTCTATAAATATCAATAAATAGTGATAAATAAAGACTTATCTAAAAATTAATTGGCATGGATGATCTAGGTTCTAAAATTTGAGATATAAGTAGTAGTCTATGTCATTAATAAGATTCTAGTATTCATATGTTCACTGGACAATAGTGCCCAATTTGGACAATAGCACCATCTATGTATAGTGTCCTCAATATGGCACTAATCTCCCCTTTATGAGTTTGTTCTTATTTTTGAGGATCACATGAACCTATGTCTATATGTTTTGTTCCTATGTGATCAAAACTTGTAGCTGTATGTTATACTTAGAAAGCTTGATTTGATCTATAAACCCTATTTTTATTTACATGTATGATATAATCAAGAATTGAGTATTTGTAAGTAGGATGGACTGGTCATCCTCAACACCTCACTATGTAGAGAGTTGTCTACATACCAATACTTCGAAGAGGGTTCAAGTCTGATGTAGTTCTCCCAACTAGTGTTTAATGTATTTTCAAGCGAACTTTAGAATGAGAGTGGCCTTGGATGCTTTAAATGTGTTTAAGATTTGGAATGCTTGAAAATTGGACTTAGGTATGTTGTAGATGGTAGTATGTATAAAGTAGGGCAGAATAGGTATAAATTACCTTGATTTTGCACAACTTTGTCTTTGGTTTGAATAGATTTTGCATCTATTTTACATCTAGTGAATAGAGGTGGATTAGACTTGTATTTATAGAGATTTTTTTCTTGTGCAGATAATGAAATGAACTTATGCCAACCTTAAAAAGGAAACACATTTGAAAAAATATCTATTAAGAAGAGTTGGGGCTAAGGATAGTAGAGCCCAGTTAGGGACACTAGTTCCATGTGGCTATATTGTCCCAAATCTACCGCTAATGTCCTTTTAGTAGACTACTAAGAAATTTGGATTAGGGTTTGAGATGATAGTTCTGAGACTATGCTATGACTATTTGTAGGTGATTGTGGTTTGCTGAATGACTATAAATGTAAGTATAAGGATCTAAAATGGTTCTATGGCTAGCCTAGGGATAGTTTGACTCAAGTAACACTCTTAACATCTAAATACCACTTTTAAGTGATTAAATTTTCCCCCCCTTTATGCTAGTAATGCAACATAGTGAAATGACAAGTATAAAGGAAAAATAATCCTACCTAGACTTATCTTAAAAGTGAAGCCCATGTAGTTGATTTTGAATATGTGAATCTGAGTCTGCGTATGTGAAACATGATCCAAAATAATGTCCTATAATGAAACATGCAAAAATCAATCCTTAATAAATAATCAAAAGAAAAATATTGTTGAAATGGAATAAATGGGTAAAGAGAGAGGAAAGTAATGAACACACCTCATTGGGGATGAAAACCAATGCATGAACTTAGTGACAACCTATGTGTGTGAATGTGCATAGTGGTCATATCATTTAATTGTTTGAATCAAGTTGATGGATTTCTCAATACTCATATGGGTAGCTCAAGAACTAAATCCAATTTTAACTCCATCATTTCACACCCCTACTTGGTGGATATTAATCTTTTTGAATATCTTTGATAAGACCATAAGTGTGTCTAACCCTCATGTAGGTGGCTTAAGAACTCAAGTAGGCCATGACTCCATCATTGCCTCTTATGTGAATTAGATGCATATGTAATTATACTATACAAAGTGTTGATAGTATCTAAATGAGTAATCTAACTATGTATTTGGCTCTACATCCAGTTAGGTATATCAAGTGGCTCTAGGACACTCGAGAATGCCAACCACTACAAATGGAGTAAGGCATGAATTTGGTGATAACTTGGAATGTGTTAGAAAGTGTAAATATCATAGAGAATGACATGGATTTTTCTATTCCATCTAATCAACCTATCTAAAGCTAAGTATATGTAAAATATATGCCACACATATGCCCCTAATATGGTATCTAAGTATACAAAATCTAAATCAAGTATCTAATAGTTGAACCTGTGTAACTGATCTAAATGTATTAGTGATTGTGTCACATGTGATAACCCTAAATCTAAGAAATTGGTATGAATCTAAATTGAAATGAATAAATCTAAGCTAAATCTAAACATAACTACCAAACCTGACTATATATGTGTAAATCTATAATGTACCTAGTGTACTAGTCTAAATGATCTAGACTATCTTGAAGTTGGGGTTACTAGATAGTAGTACCTTGTGTGGATAGTAGTGCCTTATGGTGCTAGTGTCTTAATCTAGGTTCTAATGACTACTTAGTCTTATATCTATATGGTCTAAACTGACTACTAAATATTTTTTTTGTTCTGTGTCTACCCCAAGTCTAATATTTTTAACTGAGCCTCTATGCTAAAATTTATTTATGGAAATCAATTTGGTATCCTAATCTCTATGATAAAACCATGTAAATGCCCCATTTTTTTAGGTTAGTTGTGAAACCTATGTAAGAACTACTGTCTAAATAATTATCTCTATAAAATGTGTTAGCTAGAGCATGTGCATGGTATTCCAATATAATATACCAACATAACATTAGAATGTAAATGTATGTGAGCATAAGTTGGAAATGTAAAATGTATGTTGTAATATAGCATTGAACAAGTGTGTCAAGATAGATGTAAGTAATGTATATAATAGTAAAATATGCATAAATACCTAGGAGTATGGGGCATGATGTCTATCAAGGATCTAAAGTAGAATAGGGTACATACATGAGGTCCCTCATGGCATAAAAAAATAGTGTATGTGTGTGTGTAACAAGAAAATACAAGTATCATGGTGTATAGGCATACAATGAAGTAAACATACAAGCACATGAGGCACACAAAAAGGTAGGCCAAGGGGACACAATACAAGGGACATAGGTACATGTCACTAAATATGATAATGAAGACATACAAAGACATGTTCAAATGTCCACATACAAAAATAAAA
The DNA here is from genome assembly GCA_037957365.1 of Torreya grandis. Taxonomy (NCBI): domain Eukaryota; kingdom Viridiplantae; phylum Streptophyta; class Pinopsida; order Cupressales; family Taxaceae; genus Torreya; species Torreya grandis. The sequence goes on from JARHVA010000788.1 coordinate 2,895,813, forward strand.
AATAATTTGGTGTAGAGACACAAAAAAGGCCGTGTTCAAATGTATGCACATAGTATCATAAAAGGGCACACACAAGGGACATGGGCACATATCCAAGGCATATAAATAGAGAAGTAGCATAGATGAAAAATAATAATAGAATATTCAAATGCCCTTGAATATGTAAGAGTCATAGGAACACAATCAAGTCTAATCTAGGAATTAAAAATGAAAGCATGTATAAATGTGTAATACAGATCTATGTAGATGCCATGGTGTATATATACCGAGTCTAACTAGTGATATTCAAAAAAATCTAAGAAATGATCAATATCAAGATAAATCAATGTGTAACTAGAATGTATAGTATATAATATAGAATTTGGTTATACAAACTATGTATGAGATTCCATTGAGTGGGCAGATGTATCAATGTATAAACCTAGATCAGTGTAAATGACCCAATGGGTAGATGATAGATGATCTATATTAGTGTCATGGACTAGATTCTTATCTATAATCTACAAGCACTTGATAAGAATAAGTGAAGCATATGCGTATGATAAAACTAACTATATTAGGATAGCTAGAAATATGAAATATCTATCAAGTAGTAGAAATGTAAACATAACAATGCATACAATCTACAAAATTTTGTATTTTTGAAATATTTGAATGTTTTTTTAATTTGACATATTATATTATTTTTGTGTTTTATGAGTATAAGATATGTACAATCATATGAAAATAAACTATGTACAAGGAGAAAGAGAGAGAAGTATGTACAAGGGTAGGAACCATACTAACCTATGAGCCACATGGTAGACTCAACATCACTATGGCCTATGTCTAAGAGTGGAATTTTGATCATATATATGGTGTGAAAGGGCACTTGTGAACCCATGATCTAGTGTGTTACATAATCTAAACTTGAATATGCCTAAGTAGTGATGTATGATGTTGTGGCACTGACTGTGATGCCCTGTGATCTGTAGGGGTCTTAGGGAACCATATGGTATATGTATAAGTTATAGGTGATATAGGTGGCCTATGTTGAGAACCCCTAGACCCAAATACAACTGATATTGGTGTAAAATGTGTAGAGGAAGGTTCTTTAGAATCCATGACATATATCTAATGCAATGGTCTCTTTAATAATGGTAACTGAGGGAGAATGCATGTGTGTAGACATTATAGAAGTAGACTTGGCCTACTCAAGGACTATATTGAAGACTATGATGTATGTATATGAGTTTTAATATATACTAAAATCGATAGCCATGTAATAAATGGTAGTGGTATTGGAATTGTAGATGGTGTCAGTACTAGGCATGTGACTAAAATCTATGCTAGAACTACCTATGGGATGGGAAGAGGATACTCATGTGGGACACCCTCAATATTAACCACTTGGTTATCATGTATATAGTTTGGATGGATCATATCTATTATAACCATGTCATGCTCAATAAGATGTCGAATACACTCACACTAGGTACTACTAGAAACTAAGTGGCTATATGTGTTATTCTAACCTATAATAAAAGCACTATCTCCCTAATGGAACTTTAAACATGGCCACTGAAACTAATAATGACTATATCTTTAGGGAATATATCCCACTCTATGTATCCCAAGTATATTATGAGTGTTGTGGTGCACATGCTTATTCTTAACACATTGTCAACCATGACACTATGAATAGGATGGTGGTATATATATGCTCGTATGAATAGTGCATGTAAATATGTGTCATCATCCACAATCTCCTACTTTGAAAATGTGATAAGTGATCTAGGTGGCACTATAGTATGATACATTCCAATAATATTATGTAAGGTATGTGTCTCCTCTATAATTGTGTGATAAGAAGCTAGTGGTGGATGAGCGTAGTATGCATAACAAAATTTTTATGTGCCCCTAACTCATTAGATGTATGCTTTGAGAAAGGATCTAAAAACACCTTAAGTTATTTTTCCTTTGTTTATTATTTTGCCCCCTTTTTGGGTGTGCCCACATCAATAATGTTTGACTCAATAACATCTTGTATCTTGTGATTTAGGCTAATGCATCTATTTGTTGTGTGTCTTGGTGCCCTATGACACTTGAAAAATGCATTTGAATAATAAATATTTAGAAGAGGCTATGCCATATCAACCTCTTTAATAGGAGGGAGATATAGGAATTTTCATTCTAATAGTTGTATAACTCGTGATGGTGACTTTGGTATATTAGTGAAGACTCTACACTAAGGAGCTAATAAAACCAATTTGGGAGAAGGCTCTGAAGTTGCATTGACTATGGCCTTTTGATTACTTTTGTTGTCTATGGCCCTAACCTTGTATTGAGGTTTTTTTTTACTCTTAATAGTTGAATCTGATTCATTTGTGTATTTAATTTTGCCCATTGCTAAGAGCTTAACCTCTCTTTCCTTAACCATGTGGCACATATCTATAAATGTGTGAAACTTATTGAATAAGATTGATTCATGAAGTGTTGGTAATATAATATATTTGAATATATCTTGAATCTCTCTATCTACCATGGGGATTATCAATTTTGATAAGATTGTCTTATATCATAAGACATAATCAGCTATGGGATTATTTGAATTTTTCTTTAGCTATGCCACTTATGCATATGATGTATTGTCACTGATGTTAATGTAAAAGTGTGCTTGGAAAATATTTTCTAAAGGATGTACTTTCATGATATATTGGTTAGGAAAATCATATAACCACTATAGGGCATAATCTTTGAGACTGCATGGAAAAAGCTTCATAATAAGCCAATCATTAGATAAATAGTCCAAGCATGCTACATGAAAGGCTCTTACATGATGTTCTGGGTCACCCTTTCCATCATATAAATTGAGCTTGGGTGATAAGAAACTAGATGGCAAAGGATTTTTTGCAATGTGATGTGCCAAAGTTGTATGCATGAGAATGTTGGAATCTAAGACATGTGAGGGCTTAACTTCTCCCTTATCAGGATGTCACACCTTAGATTGTAGATAAATAACTTGATACATAATTTATTGTACATTTGGAGGATAATAAATAGGCACAAGTGGTGTGGCTATCACTGATGGTCAAATACGAAGCTTGGGTTATGTTATTTGTATTGGTTGAGTGGGCCCCACTGAAGGCATAACAACATCAATGACTAGAGGGGTTGGAGATTGACCATTGTTGTTATTTTTGAGTTCCTCTTGAAGAATGATTATTAAATCATCTTGTATATCCTTATGTTTGGAAACAAAGTATTGTAATTGAGACTTATCAATTTCATCAAATTTATTATTAAATTCTGCCATTATAGGTTGAAAGGTAGGAAAACAAGTATTGTATATTTTAAACCTTATAAGAATAGTAATCTATGAAGGTTTGTAAAACTTAAATATTGTAGCAAAGTGTGATAATTTTGGAATTAAAATATGAGTATTTAGGAAAAATGATACAAACCCTATGTGTGTTTAGGTTTAAGGATTTGGAAGATAGGGTTTCTTTGCAACAATTTGAATTAGATGTAAAATAAATTGAAACCCTAATATAAAATTGATTTTAATTAGCTAGGTTGTCTAAATAAAATAAAAAAATTAGATGTGTGTAGCTCTAAATTTATTGCATAAAAATAGGAATTAATGTAATCTAAGGTTTTATACAATGTTCAAAGTAAGATGGGTTCACCAAATGATTTAAACTTTTAGAGTTTTATAGGAGCAATTCCTATGTTTGGTTAAAGGGCTGAGATGTCTAAATCAATTAAATAAATTGCAATAATTAAGCCACTAATTTGTTATGATTTTGACCTTGTTTGAATTTTTATAGATAGCAATAAATAAGGATAAATAGAGACTTATTTGAAAACTAACTATCATAGATGATCTAGGTTTTAAAATTTGAGATCTGAGTAGTAGAGTGTATCATCAACATGATTCTTATAATCATTTCTTCACTGGAAAATAGTGCCTAGTTTGGATAGTAGTGTCATCCAATGTAGTGTCCTCAATGTGGTGCTAATGTCCCCTTTATGGGACTATTATTATTTTTGTGGAATTCCTGTGCTTGTGTTAGACATCCTCAACACCCTACTATGTATAGAGTTGAATATATACCAATAATCTAAAGAGGGATCAAGTCTAATGTAGTTTTCCCACCTAGTGCTTAATGTATGTGCAAGTAAATGCTAGAATGAGAGTGACCCTAGATAACTTGAATGTGTTTGAGATTTTGAATGCTTGAAAATTGTACTTAGGGATGTTATAGATGGTAGTATGTATAAGTTGGGAAGAATAGGGATAAATTACCTTGATTTTTCATAGCTTTATCTTTAGTTTTAATAGTTTTTTCATATTTTTCCATCTAGTGAATAAAGGTGTATTAGACTTGTATTTATATGGTTATGTTTCTTTTGAGGATAATAAAATTAGCTTAGGCCAAACTTAGGATGGGAACACATTTTAAAAGCTATCCATTAGGAAGAGTTGGGGCTAAGGATAGTAGTTACCAGTGGGGGACACTAGCACCATGTGGTTGTAGTGTCCCTAATGTGGCATTAATGTCCTTTTGGTAGTTTGCTAAGTAATTTAGATTGGGGTCTGAGATAACATTTCTAGGACTATGTTATGATTTGATGTAGGTGACTTTGGTCTATTGAATGACTAGAAATGTAAGTCAAAGGCTCTAGAATGGGTTTATGGCTAGCCTATGGATAGGTTGAATCAAACGACACTCTTAACATCCAATTACCACTTTTATGTTATTACATAATTATAAAATATGTTATATATTTCTTATCCTCTTGATGAATTAGGAATAGGATGGATCTGATGTAGTTATAAATGTGGGTCAAGGCACATAGATAATTTAGTAGTACCTCCCCTTGTAAATGGATGATTTCGTTGAATGTTTAATGGTGTGGGTTGAATTTTTTATTCACATATTAAAAATAATTCATTGCATAAAATAATGTTTTTGAGAATGGAGAGGAATCCCTCAATTTATATATTTCCTAAATGATTATGGACTATTAGATGAATATCTAAATCTATGGATAAGATGAGATCCTAAATTTAATTTAATGCCATGCTTGGAGTGTGTAAGAGCATGTAAATGATATACTCATAAAATTTTGGAGTGTATAAGAGACTTAATTTAAGAATATTTGGAGTGCTTAGGAGAATGTCATATACCTTTCTTGCACACTTTTCTCCTTACATTGAATTTTCCTTGGAAAAGAAACTTTGACTTTGGTTTATGATTTTTAGCCTTTCAATTGGATCCTTGGATGACATCACAAATATGAGATGGAAAAGAGAATTATTTTATTTATTTAAAAATATGAAATATGCATGGATTATATTACCAATTAATTAATATGATTAATTATTTATATTAGTCCATATTTCATATTGGTGGGATGGGATAAATTCAATTGAATTCTTGATCTAGTGAATTAATTGACTAAGAGCAATGTTGCAACATGATAATCTGATTTAAGATGAATTTGAAGAATTTTTTGATGTGATACGATGTAATACCATAATTAATGATACATCATCATGATTCTAGATAATAATAATGATCATATTGACAAATTTGGATGATTGGAGAAAGTTGGGTTAAATCTACAAAATAATGCATAAAGGTGATTTGGTGAACAATGATGGTTTTATAGTGGAATAAATGAGGTGTCTACACTAATAACTCAAGTTCCAACTCAAAAAATCATTCTAACTTCCACAACTATAAAATAAAGATAATAATTCACACAATCCTTATAATTTTAGATTTTCTCAATTTGTAGAGTGATTCAAGATAATAATAGAGAAAGTTTCCATATTTAATGCTTATATATAGAATCCTCAACAAATATAATATAGATCCTTATAAAATTAAGTTGTATTACAAGGGAAAAAGTAATACTTTCTAGATATTTTAAAGTATTTATATAATAATATTGTCAACACATACATTATCTACCAGGTTTCACAATAACTTAATACATATACATCTTTTAAATACTCAGGTCATAATCTAGATGTTCATATTAAACCCAAATTTATATAAATACCAAATGCAAGTTTTTCCAAAGTCACCAATCCATGTCAAAACTATGGTAATAGTTATGAATAAATGGCATAAGGTGTGACCCTGTAATATATGCCTTTCATCTTAGTGATCTTATAAAAAACAAAAACACATATAAATAACATTCTTTCAAGTTACACTTACTCAAGAAAGTGGAAGTGATACATTAGAGTGAAGTATTTAATAATATTCATACATAGAAAGGATGAAGTATTCAAAACACAATCATCTCTATCTAAAAGAGTATAAAGAATATATAGATATAATATTGATATTACAATAGTAGAGAATTCATATATAATTAACATTGTTTACATATTCAAGAAGGTTAAATAAACCTTCTAATGAAAATAAAATCATTTGATGTCCTCATGCTTAGTCACAATAAAAAATTGGATCAACCAAGGCATAACATAGCAATGCCATACTATAGTCAAAACCATTTAACAATAATTTAACTCAATAAATTCAACTATTGTATAAAATAATAAAGGATATATAACCTTTCTTAAGGGACTAGTATAAGATTAATATTAGGCACAAAAATTACAAATTCAAAGTTTACCATATCAAATGAATAGATAAGCCTTTATTTGTTTTTCCAACATTACACATGGTAAATAAGGGTATAGTTAGAATCCAAGAAAAACTTATGCATAATATAGCTCAATTAAAGCCATAATCATATGCTTATAAACTTATTAATATAAAAGTATAAGTGATCAAGTTAGAAGTTAATACAATAACTATGTGATGTAAAGATTAAGACTACTAGATAAATTAAACAATTATTTGTTTCTATATTTATTAGATAGTTTATAATAAAACCATGGTATTATTCTTACATTAATATAGATATATTATGTATATCTATAGATACTAAAATATGGTCTTAGGTACTTGAAAATGGTAAGATTGACAAACATTTACCATGCATAACTTGAGCATTCAAACAAGGTCCTAATTCTCCATCCTCTCACACTTACTACTATCTTATGATTCAATATTTTTCACTTATTTTTATACACCTACAAGATCCTTATAGTATATTTCAAACCTATTAATTATCATACATAGACATATTTATACTCTTAGTTAAGTCCACCTATAAAAATGCTATTTATTTTAGTATGTCCATTATTGTTATTCGATAACAACCTAAGATAGTTTTAATATACCCACTCCCAACAATAATTATTTTATAAAATGAAACTCTTCTTTAGTATTAGCCCATAATCCTAATGTGTTTATGACATGAGGAATTAATAAATTGGATCCATATATATAAAATAAAAGGTTTCATTTAAAAATGAACTTGAAATTATCTTATATACATATATACACTATTGCACACTAACCAAATCTACCATATTCTACCCAAATTTCACACCTATCACTAGGAAAAATCATAAACCAAGTCTAAATAACTTAAAATCCAAGTCAAATTAAGTTTTTTTAAATATCCAAAGATAATAATTATCTATATACACATGGTGAATGAGCACAATTTCAAAATCACACTAGGTGGGAGGACTACATGTGGCTTGATTTCCATTCTTGGAATATTGGATACATAGGTAGTAGTCAATCATCAAGTACGGGTGATTTAGTTTATCCTATCCCATTACACTTCCCCCATTTTTTTAGGTTTTTATCACTCAAAGCACATATAGGGTTTCAAGGAAAATAATGTGGATTTGTAGATTTGCACGCATCATTAGGTTTTAAGATTGTAAAAAGAGAGAAAGTAAACACAGTCATAGGTGGTCATATGATAATTTTCAATACTTATATACAGGTTAATACTTATAAGTAAGTTAATATCAACTGGTGTGAAATTTAGAAAAGGGTTGTGAAAACAAATGGCATTTTTATAGGTGGACTTAACTAAGAGTATGGAGATGTCTATGTATGATAATTAATAGGTTTGAAATATACTATAAGGATATTTTAGGTGTATACAAATAAGTGAAAAATATTGAATCATAAGATAGTAGTAAGTGTGAGAGGAGGGAGAATTAGGACCTTGTTTGAATGCTCAAGTTATGCATTATTCTACAAAATTGACCCAACATAGATATAAAACTAATTCTATAACTAAATAAACCACATGCTTGATTAGTCCATGATTTTCACTAACATAATACAATCACAATCATATATGTTATATAGTGTCTAGCATCTCCCTTAGGGATTCATGACATGGCTTAATAACCTCCCATGGGTACTTATCTGGAATTTGTATTAGGCACTAAAAGGTCAATATTTTGGCACAATGACAATTGTGACTCCAACAAGTGGTATCAGAGTAGTGGTCATGAGTTTGAATCCCATCGGGTAATGTTGATGGGGAGATTGTTGGATAGGTGTCCAATGTATCCCTTAGGGATTTGTGACATGGATTAATATCCTCATATGGTTACTTATCTAACATTTGTATTAGGTGTTAAAAGGTCTATCTTTTGGTGCAATGGCAATCATGACTCCAACAATATAGCCATCCAAAAAAGTTAAGTATATTGATATCTTTAGTACTTTATATATTTAACACATGCTCATGTAAAATAATAAGAATCAATCTTAGTCTTATACATTTGGATGTATGCTCCAATACCATATCTATTTATCTAAATTACTTTTCAAATGTTTATCTTAATTAGATTAATTTAACCCATTAATCAAAATTAGTTTAAATTATATTGGTGAACCTATACACATATCAAATATTACAAATGCCTCTATTTTTATTTAGGCTTTCATCCTTTTACAATTTCTAATTTTAGTTTTAGGGTTTAATTTTCACACCCCTTTTCAAAATTTTCACTAATAATACACATTAATCATGACCATGTTGAATAAACATTATTGATTAAGACAAGTTATGAAATTACTCTTTTTATATTTTTATACATGGATAATATATTTTATTTGGATCAATTATGTAAGCAAATGGGTAACACATATCAAATCTAAATTCATCGATAAGGTTGAAGTTACTAATAAACATTCCCAAGCCTTCCTACAATATTATTATTGTAACATCCATTTTGAGATGCCTATTACTACCACTATATGCCAAATGGATTAAATTATTCCCTTATTATTCCTAATACAAATTGTATAACATATCATATTCACTATATTCATGGACTTATCATGAATATTGATATTTTCGATACAACTACTATAGATCAACAAAATTCTTTGGAAGATGAAAAATTCATTAAATATATTAATATTAATCCACATTAAATTGATTATATGTTATATATAGTAAGGGATGAGTAATAAAATTTATCTCAAGCTTCTACATTAGATATTCATATCACTACTGTTGACCAAATTTGACCCTATAGGTCAAATTGGGACCCCTATAGGTAAAAAATTGATCTTTAGATGTTTATAAGGTTCTAATTTTCTATCATAGGGTGTGTTATAGTCTATTTTATGTAATTTAATGCCACTTTAGCCTAGATCATGGTCTAATTAGTTTATGTGTCATTTTGAGTCACTTAGTTGCCATTTAAGGGTTATATATATAAGTGGAATGGTTTTTAAGGTGTCGAAGTGTCTTAGTTTTCATTCAAACATACAAGAGATAAGATTACATGTTATGAATGTGAATCCCATTCGAAACTTGCAGGTTATCTAATTGAAGATCAAGAAATCAACTAAAAAAGGAGGAATTTGGCACTTGTACAACCCATAAGAGAGTGTGACAGATGGGATAAGGTTGTGAGATGACTCTTCATCTTCCTCATACTCATATTAGTGTTTGACATGCTTTAGAAGTGATAAAAAAGGTCCAAAACCATTATTCTCCTTATTCTACCTTCTAGACACATAAAATTAGTTAGCAAGTTTGTGCTTAATATGATCAGTTGGAGAAGTTTCAGACCAAACACCTTTGGTATGTGAAAGTAAACTTAGGGAGCTATAAAGTAATTTTGAAGCATTGAAACAAGTGGTGAAATTCTCCTTGGAATCCTAGTATGTTGAAGAGATTATGATAGAGTCATTTGAAATACTAGATTGCTAAGAAATATGGAAGGTCACTCCCAAAGGTAATGACTTTATATAAGGATCAAGTCCATAAAACATGTAAAACATAACACCTAGCACTTTTGAAGAGGTCTTATGACAATGCCATGTTGAGTTTTGATCACTCTTGGTGCATGCATCCTATAGCCCTATCATAGGATCTCAACTTTAAAAATTAATAGAGTGGTTTAGTTAGTTGGTTTTCTTGATAGAGAATCTCAAATATACACTTTTAACCATTGAATTTTGATAGTGCCATCTATAGGATTTGAAACTCCAAGGTGACTCTAGCACCCAAGATTGAAAATGGAACATGTTTTCATGTTTGAATGACCTTATCAAGTGAAAAGGCATATCAAAAATAATTTATGATCTAAGGATCATTTAAAGAGGTTATAATACTATGTTTTGAGCCTCATACAAATGTACAAGTGTCTCACCTAAGATATTGATATATAGTGGATTGTGAAGTCTTGCAGATGCATATTATGAGCTTGGATATGGAAACCTATGAACATAGAGATACTTTTTAGATCACATTTTTTCCTAAGACCTCATATGATTCCTATGGATTATATGACATAGGTTTCAAGGATAAAATCCACCTACAGGACCCCACACAGTCAATTGTAGTTGATTGTGAGGGTAGAGAGCAAAGGGATTGGGTTTATTGATGTGGATATATCCCAAGTATGGACTAAATAGGTCCAAATCCTTTCCAAATTATCTTGGAATGTCTCAAAAGGGCTGAATGTTTCTAAGGTCTAATTTATGTAAAGTGGACCTACAGGTACCTCACCCAAATAGGCAATATAGTCAAGTATCTTGACTAGTCAAGTGAAGGACATGACATGAGGGGTTTTAGAAAGGATTTTAATGAAGAAGTGATTAAAATAGGATAAAAAATGGAATTTAAATCTCATGATACCCTCATTCAAGGAATAATAACATAAAACCCTTTTCAAATGCATCACATAGTCCACATGGTAAAAATCTTGCACATAGTCTACTTTCTAGGGGTTTGGTTTGGGTTTTAGAGGAGTTAGAAGGTTTAATGACCTGATAAAAGGCCTAATTTTTATTTAATGGGTCCTTAAAACTTGGAGAATATCCTCCAATAATTAGTTGGTTTTATTTGAAAGGTGAAGTGCCCTCTCTTTTATCTCAAATAGAGGGCACTCCCTTTATACGTAAATTCTACAGTCTTGGAGAATGGATATAAAAGGTTGGAAAAAGAGATAAGTGAACCTTTGAATATAGTGTGTAAAATTGAATCACACTTAGGATAACATGAGGAACCAAGATTATAAGGAGGGAACTCAACACGGTAGTTTAGACCACAAGGGTTATAATCAGGCCTATTAGGTAGAGTTTTACCCTAAAGCCCAAATGAGAGGTCACTTTCACTTCCAACTATAGGATACAATTATAATACATTTGGACATGTATATGGGTGTATAATTTTTTTTCCAAACTCTTTTTATGTAGAGAAGTCACAAGGAAAGCTAATTTTGGCTCAGAGCTACATTAGGCCTATGCAAAATGGTATACCAAGATTGATAAGCTATATTGAAATGCTCAAATATTATTGGAGGTTTTGCATGGAGATATATGGAGTTTGGGGACGTTGAAATGGGTCTTGAAAATAACTCTTGTGGAATTTTTTTGTAATTCTAACGTCATTGATTTATGAATAAAGCTTAAAAGCAAAAAGGACCTAAAACCCTACTAAACCTTAGATAAAGACCCGAATGAGAAAATAAGGATAGAGAGCTATCAAAATAGGATGGAATGACCATGAAAGTAGATTGAGGTTGTATAGGACTGTTTAGGGCTCCTCCCCATAAACTTTTGCACTGCCTTACCTATACATATAGGGCACAAGATTGCTTTCTTTGATTGTTTTATGCATTATACAGGTTCTAAGGTATTTAAATAGGAAAAATTAAATGTGGGAGTGATATAAGGACTTATTAAAAATAAATATGACTATTTTATGCTTCATCAAGTATCCTAAGTGTCCCTACAAATAACTTCATTTTAATGAGTCAAAATTAGCAAAGTGAGCAAGATGTTGAGAAGTGTGAAAACTTCAAGTGGGAGCTTATTAAATGTGTACTTGAGAAATATAAGTCCATAGAGGGTCTTTAAAAGTGTTATACACTCCATTTCATGGAAAATTTAAGCTATTTTTGAGGCCAAGTGTGAAGGGTGTCTGAAAATGAAATTTCTTTTACTGCAAGCAGTGATGTCTCACTTTTAGAGGAATCCAGGTGATTAAGAATCCAACCAATGCATGGAAAATAATTTACATAAACCCTCCCTCTTATTTAAGTGATTATATCTATCATTATTTAGTTTTTGGATGTTCTAATGGAGCTAAATTATGAAAGGAGTTTTCTTATGCAGAATAAGGAGTTTCACTCCACATCTCATGAATTCTATAGTTTGAAGAGCCATTTGTCCTATCAGACCTTGCATGGTCTATCTATTAATTAATTATTATAAACATTTATCTCTTCCTCTTATCATGACAAGTGTCCAAGTGACCTTTGGACTTCTCTTTTCTCACTTCTCTCTCAAATGCTATAAGTAATGACTTTTTGACCTCTTTGAGGGAGTCTCCATTGGTTAATGGTGAAACCGTAGCCATTTTTGTATTTGAATGTCTCTTGAAGGAATAATAAATTTAATTTTACTACTTAAATGTTTCATAATTTAGTTTTGTTACAATATTTTTGATCTTGTCTAGTATAAGATAGTCTTTTCTAGCATGTTATCCTTGATTGTCCACCAAGTGTGTAGAAGAGTAATTATCACAAGTCTTTATTAGTGTTCTTTCTTAGTGTATAGGATTTTTAGAATTTTTTTATGAGTTTATCCTCAAAAATATCATCTTCATCCCTCATAATTATCAATATACCTCTTGAACCTAACATATGAAGCATTGATGTAACAATCTATCTTGAGTTGTGAGTTATGTGTGAAAGAAGCTTTGATTTTCTCTAAGTAGTATAAGTTCAATCGATAGGAGGAAACTCATTATTATTTTATCACCTTTTATCTTTTTTTTTTTAGTTTTTTTATTAACTCTTTTCATGCAAATTTGAAAAGTAAGGAAGTGTTTAAAGAGTGCATCAAGGGAACTAGCCCTTCTAGAGATTCATCTCACCTATTAGTTACCAATAATTTGTGAGATGATTAAATTTTGACACTTGGATGAGGAGAGATTAGAAATATCCTCAATGGGTGAAAATCCAAGTCAAAATAGTTTTTGGCACTCTTGATGGGACTCTAAGACCTAGAATATTGTCCAATATTTATGCCTATCTTGGCATATTTATACTTACAAGAACATCTATATTCAGTACCTGGTGACTCCACTAAGTTTTATCTCTATGGTTAATGATTAGTCCTAATTTTCCATGCCAAAGGTGACTAATAGGTTTGATACTAAAGGTATACCTTTTGAGTTTGTGTAATTGCCTTGTTATTCTATCAAGAGGTTGAGATTTGTGAATACTCATCCTTATACAAGAAGGTTTATTTTTAACAAACCAAGTAGAAGTCTCTTGTTTGGTTCAACCCATAATAATCATAATATACATTTTAATATGGCTATAAATATACATTTTATAGCCTTCATCAGATCATCTCCTTTGAATCTTTCCTAATATGACCAAATCCTTGGAGCAATGATTAAAAGTGTTCCCTATTTTAGTGGAGAAGGTCCTATTACTCCCATTAAACACATTAGAAACATGGAAAACTTATGAAATATCCATATTATCACTTATAATAATGTATCCATTAGGATATTGGCATTGTCCTTCAAAGGGAAAGCTTTAGATTGGTATGAAACTCTACCTCATCCTTCCATTACTTCATGAGATGAACTAAGAAATTAATTGTCTAAGAGGTTTGAAGATGAGAGTGATTATTTGTCACTAGTTGGGAAATTATCTACTATTAAGAGGGTTCCTCAAGATTTCATGCAAGATTTTAATTCTATATTTAAAAATACATGGGATAGGATCCCAGCCTTTATGAGACCCACTCCAAATTATGCCTTCTTGTATTACCTAAAGGCATTGAATAGTGATGTAGCCATGATGATCCAATCTACATAGTTCCTATGAGATAGCTATTAATGCTAAGAATTATCTTGTTTAAGTTGGAAATATTTCTCCTAGACCAACAATGCCATTGTTTCCTGATTTACAACCTCTTAGTCAAATTTCATTACCTACCTTGGCTCCTTTGCCTAATAGCCAAGAGAAGTCTGCCCTTGCCCCTACCAATGAGATTAATGAAGTCAAGAGTTTGATTCAAATTTTTAGTAATGATTTGGTTGTTCTCAAAATATAACAAGCCCAAAATTATAGGCTTTCTCAGCCTTACAATTAGTTTGGATAAGCAAGTAGGCCTCCTTTTCAAGGTAATGCTCAAGGACAAGGTCAAATAACTTAAGATATACCTTATCAAAGTTTTAATCCTAATGCACCATCATCTTATATATATCTTGTTCCTATTAAAAACAATCTTTTTCAAGAACAAACATGGTACCCTTCCTATGACCAAAATCAAGGCCAAGTTTCATATGCCAATGAAATGCCTAGTTAAGCCATAATAATGCAAGGTAGTGTTCCCAATTTTGAGGTGCCAATGCAAAATGTAATGAAAAAAAACAACATAATTCTACTCTTATGAATCCTTTATAGGAAGAATTTTGTGCCATAAATTAGTTGGGAAGTTTAAATAATGTGAATGTTAGTGTATCCTCTAAAACTAGATCTAAGAAGAGGGTTGTTGAAGAGGCACAAGGGAAAAATAAAGGACTTTTTTTGAATCCTCCATCACCCCCAATGGTAGGTGGGTATAACTCATCTCCTAAGGTTTAATAAAATCATAAATTTTAGAATTAAATATTAGCTCTTACACATCCATCTTCACATGTTACACCACAAGGCACTAGTGCTTCCAAAGAGAAATTCAAGATGAACATTCCTTATATCAATGTTGTGGATCAAATGAAGAAGTCACACATGAATATTTAAATATGGTACTCATTAATAATACCAATATAAAATGATATTCTCCAAAAGGAATTGCTTGGACTAAGTAAACTAGTTAGATCAACAAGGACAAAAAATGTTATTTTGGTGAATAAAACTCAACCCATTGATGGAAAAGCAAAGAAAACTAATAATAATCCTAATTTTTATCTATCCTTGAGAAATTGTGATTTTTTAGTTCATAATTGTATCATATATAGTGGGCTAGTACCTTAGTTATTCCTAAGTCAATAGTAGATAAACTAGGCCTCAAGTATGAACCAATGGCTAAGGGAGTTCTATAATTGGATGTGTCACCAACAAAGACATTGGGAGTAGTCAATAATCAAATTTGAATTTACATGATTTTCCTAATTTCTCTATCTCTCATGATGTGGTTATTATAGATTTACCCCCATACTTGGCTCTTTGTTTGTCAAGAGAGTTTATAGCCAAGATAGGTGGATACTTGGCAGAAAATCAGTCATACATGGTTTTGAAAATAAGGTATGGTACTGAGATAAATATTAAATTAAAAACACTTCATCAAAACAATTTATATCCCTATATGCCTAAGGTTTCAAATGCTAATTATACTATTGTTGAAGAGGAAGAATTTCAAATGGGTTAATATCCAACTTCTTCTCTTGAATAAGTTTTTGATATACATCTAGATGAATGGGGAGCTGAACACTATGAACATGCTCCTTATAGATTAATATAATAAGATGGTATTATAGTGTATTGCCTTCATGAAGAAGACTCTTTCATGCCAAATTTGATGAAGCAAAATGAGACTATGGATGGTCTATGGCAACTATTTTCTGATGGGTCAAGAAGCAAGGTTAGATCAGGTGGTGATGCAATGTTGGTATCTCCATGCAAGGAAAGGTATTAATCTACTTTAAAATTTAACTTTATTTGTATTTGTAATGTATAAAAATATGAGGCCCTCATTCATGGCCTTGAGTGGGATAGAAAAAGAGGTGTAAAGGAGTTACAAGTTTATGGTGATAGTGAGCTAATTATGAAACAAGTGAGAGGTCAAAATATGAATAAGAAATCTTTGCTTAAATCCTATAATCATAGATTTTGGGATATTTTAGAATATTTCCAAGCTTTCAACATTAAATCTATACCAAAAGAAGATAACAAACATGTTGATAGGTTAACAACCATTGGAGCTTAGTTTGATGTTCTAAAGGGGATAAAAGATGATAAGAACTAACCTCATATCAAAGTGATTATAATCCTTGATAATGTCTCTAATCAAAAATTATTTTATAGTGACCATTAAATATATCTTTTTCTACAATAGGAGGCTGAGTTTTCCTCAAAAACTAGTCCAAACTACAACAACAATATGGAGGGTAGATTATACGATTGAAGACAAACAAGCTCCCTAAGGGCTTAGTCACACTTGAAAGTATTTTTAATGATGATTATAAATTAAATAATTAAAAGGTAAGCATGACTAATAAATGATAAAACTACGAGAGATTAAAAATCTTCAAAGATAAGTTGCTTACTCTTGGGAAGGTGTGTATTAGAGAAGAAAGATATGCTTTTATTGAATTATGTAAAGAATTTTTTGATAGCTTTGCATGGGAATAGAGTGATTTAAAAGGTTTTGATCCAAATCTCTCTCAACATACCATAGAGTTAGATTATAATGCTAATAATATCAAGAAAAAAAAAGGCCAATGAATCCTAAGATTGAGCCTCTTATGAGAAAGGAGCTTACAAAGTTGATTGAGTCTAAAATCATTTTTCTTGTTAAGAATTCATCTTGGTTGGCAAACTTAGTCCTTGTAAGGAAGAATAATGGGGAGATTAGGTTATGTTTTGAATTTATAGATTTGAATAGATTTTATTTGAAGGACCATTATCCTCTTTCTTCCATGGAGAAAATTTTGCAAGTTGTGGTAGGTAGTGAAAGGTTCTCACTCCTTGATGGATATTCAAGGTATAATAAGATTTTGGTAAAGGAAGGAGATCAATAAAAGACAAAATTTAACACTAAATGGGGTACATATTCTTATATTAAAATGAATTTTGGTTTTTATAATATTGGGGAAACCTTCCAATATGCAATGGATATGGCTTTTCAAGGCCTAATAAATGATATAGTGCTGGTGTTTATTGATGATATCATGGTCTTCTCCAAGGATGAAAAGGATCATTTGAATCATCTTAGTAATATTTTTGATAAATTTAGAGAGTTTTTAATCTTTCTTAATCCAAATAAGTGTGTGTTTTCTATTTATAAAGACAAACTTTTTGGACACAATTTTTCAAAGAAAGGTCTATCCATAGATCTTGAAAGGGTGAGTGCAATCTTGGCATTGAATTTACGTAAACACAAGAAAAATTTGAAAATATTCTTTTGAAAAATAAATTTAATAAGGAGGTTTATTATTTATTTTGATAGTTTAGTCAAGCCTCTAACCTATATGCTAAATAATGATGAAGTGTTTACTTGGATAAGGAAAATGAAAGAGAGTTTTAAAGATATCAAATAAGCTATTTCTCAAGCTACAACTATTACAAGTCCTAATTTTTCAAAGGATTTAAAATTGTATACTTTTGGAAATGAATAAGTAACTATACCATGCTCACTTAATCAAATAAATAAAACTTGGAGCAACCTATTGCTTTTTCTAGTCAAGGATTGGAAGGCTATGAGGTAAGGTACACTTATGTAGAGAAGCAAGTACTTTCAGTTGTTAAAGGCCTAAATAATTTTAGGCACATGTTATATTAAAAAATATTCATGTATTGGTACCTCATCATAATTTTAAATACTTCCTTTTGAGTAGAGATTTGAATGAAAATAGAGCTAGTTGGATTATAAAAGTAATGGAGTATGATGTACAAATCAAGACAACCAAGCTAGTGAAAGGGAAGGGATTATGTGAAAACCTTGATTTAGATTTCAATGAAAAAAAGGAATATATTTTAACCCTTTAAGATGATCCTATGATAGTTTCATCCTCACCAATGAGGATTTGGACATAAGAAATAATCAATTTTCTTTAAACCGGTGAATGCCCACAAGGCCTAAATAGAGCCAAAAGAAGGTACTTCATATTACAATTCATTCCTTATGTACTTATTGATGGAGTATTGTTTATTAAATATTTATTAGGTGTAATATTGAGATGTGTTGAATAAGATCAAGTTGATAAGATATTGTTTGAGTTTCATGATGGACTAGTAAGTAGTCACTTTGCTCCAAAGACCACAACTGCCAAGATTATGAAAGCTGGGTCTATTTGGCCTAGTTTATTTAAATATACTCATTATTGGGTAAGGAAATGTCAAAAAAATGATATGTTTTATGAAATTAAAAATCTTTCAGCCTTACCTCTTCATCCAATACAAGTAGACCAACCTTTTATGTAATGGGGTCTAGATTTCATAGGCTTAATCAACCCACCTTCTAGTGTTGGTCACAAGTGGATGTTAGCTACCACATATTACTTTAAAATATTTGTGGAGGTTTTATATCTCAAGGAAGTAAATGAAAGTTTAGTTTTGGACTTATATGAAAGCATAGTGACAAGATTTGGGGCTCCTTTTCATTTTAGACAATGCATTGGTATTCCTTGGAACCAAGATAAATGAGTCAGCTTTGAAACATGGTATTTATCTTAGTAATTCCTCAAATTATTATCCATAATAGAATGAACTAGATAAGTCCAATAATAATAATCTAATTAGGATTATCAAGAGAATAATGGAGGAAAATTAAAGAACTTGGCATTCTAAATTGAAGATAACTCTTTGGGCTGATAGAATCACCACAAAGAGAGCCATTGAAAACTCACCATATACACTTATTTATGGAAGATAAGCTAGACTACTTATTCCACTTGAATTACCATCTTTAGATATCACTTACCAGCTAGAGTTCATGGAAAATGAAAGAATGGAGGTTAGATTATGTGAGTTGATGGAGCTTGAAGAAATAAGGGATCAAGCTATTCATAATATAAGAGCTTACCAAGATAAAAAAAAGAGATATTTTGATAATAAATCCATGCCAATAATTTTCCAAGAAGGATATATTGTTATAAAGTGGGATGAATATAGGTTTAATTCTAGAAAACACACAAAGTTTGATGCTTTGTGGAGTGGCCCTTATGCCATCACTCAATACATGCAACATAATGCTTTCTAACTCTCAAAGTTATATAGAGAGGAGCTTCATAGCCTAGTCAATGGGATCTATCTTAAACATTTCTACTAAATTCCTCCTCTCTCTTTGTACATATTTTCTATTTTTTCTTATTTTTCTTAAGTGCTTGTGCACATGTGTCAATTTTGATGGTGTCTTGATTTGTTTTGTGTTTTTTTAGCATGGTGTGGTTGTTTTGTGTGTGTTTTATAAATTACTTACTAGTTATCTGCAATAATTCATTTAGTCTATTGGCCCATGGATAAGATAAGGATACTGATATTTAGTATAACAGGCATACTACCCCTATGAGTCACCATTTTGTTGACCAAATTTGACCCTACAGGTCAAATTGGGACCCCTATAGGTAAAAAATTGTTCTTTAGATGTTTATAAGGGTATAATATTATATAATATGGTGTTTTATAGTCTATTTTATGTAATTTAATTACACTTTGGACTTGATCATGGTCTAATTAGTTTATGTGTCATTTTGAGTCACTTAGTTGCCATTTAGGGGTCATATATACTAGTGGCATGATTTTAATGGTGTCCAAGTGTCTTAGTTTTCCTTTAAATTTCCAAGAGGTCAAATTCCATATCAATAATGTCAATCCAATCTAAAAATTATAGGTTATCTAATTGAAGATCATGAAATCAACTAAAAAAAGAAGAGTTTGGAACTTATATGGCCCATAAGGTAGTGTGACACATGGGAGAAGGTTTTGAGATGACTCTTCATCTTCCTCATACTCATATCAATGATTGAAATTATTTTGAAGTGATAAAAAAGGTCAAAAACCATTTTGCTCCTTCTTTTGCCTTTTAGACACATAGAATCAGTTAGCAAGTTTGTGCTTAGTATGGCTAGTTGGAGAAGTTTTAGAGCAAATGCCTTTGGGAGGTTAAAATACACTTAGAGAGTTGAGGAGTCATTTTAAAGCATTGAAACAAGTGGTGAAACTATCCTTAGAATCCTAGTATGTTGAAGAGATTATGGTAGACTCATTTGAAATGTTATATTACTAGGAAAGGTGTAAGGTCACTCCCAAAGGCAATGGCTTTATTCAGGGATCAAGCCCCTAAAACATGCAAAACATTATACCTAGCCCTTTTGGAGAGGTCTTATGACAGTCCATGTTGAGTTTTGATCACTCCTAGTGTACTAATAATATATCCCTATCATAGGATCCTAACTTGTAAAAGTAAGAGAGTGGTTTAGTAATTTGGTTTTCTTTCTAGAGAAGCTCAAATATGCACCTTTGACCATTGGATTATGATAGTGCCATCTATAATATTTGAAACTCCAAGGTGACTTTACCACCCAAGATTGTAAATGAAACACATTTTCATGTTTGAATGACTTTATTAGGTGAAAAGGCATATCAAAAATCATTTATGATATAAGGATAATTTAAAGAGGTTAGAATACTATGTTCTGAGACTCATATACACCTATAGGTGTCTCACCTAAGATGTTGATATATAGTGGATTGTGAAGTCTTGTAGATGCATATGGAAAATTATGAACATAAAGACACATTTTAGACCACATTTATTATTAATACCTCATATGTTTCCTAAGGATTATATGACATAGGTTTCAAGGATAAAATCCACCTACAGGACCCCATACAGTCAACTGTAGCTGATTGTGAGGGGTAGAGAGCAAAGGGATCGGGTTTCTTGTTGTGGATATAGACCAAGTATGTAATTAATAGGTAAAAATACTTTAAAAATAATATTATAAGGTCTAAAAAGTGCCAATTCAACGTTTCCAAAGTCTAATTAATGTAAAGTGCACCTACAGGTGCCTCACCCAAATAGGAAATACAATCAAGTATCTTGACTAGTTAACTGAAGGACATGACTTGAGGGGTTTTAGCAAGGGTTGTAATGAAGAAGTGATTATAATGGGTTTAAAAATGGAATTTAATTCTCATAATACCCTTAGTTAATGAATCATAACATAAAATCCTTTTCAAATGCATCACATAGTCCACATGGTAAAAATCTTGCACATAGTCTACCTTCTAGTGGTCTGGTTTAGGTTTTGGAGGAGTTGGAAGGTATAATGAATTGATAAAAGAACCAATTTTTGTGTAGAGGGTCCTCATAACTTGGATAATATCCTCCAATAATTAGTTGGTCTGAGTTAATAGGGGAATTGCCTTTTATTTTGTCTCAAATAGAGGGCACTCCCTTTATGCATAAATCCTATAGTCTTGGAGAATGGAGATAAAAGGGTGGACTAAGAGCTAAGTGAACCTTGAAATAAAGTTTGGAAAGTTTAATCACTCCTAGGAAAACATTAAAAAACAAGAAAAAGGGAGGAAACTAAACAAGGTGGTCTAGACCACAAGGGTTATAGCCAGGCCTATTAGGTAGTGTTTTGGCCTAAAGCTCAAATGAGAAGTCACTTTCACTTCCAACTATATGAGATAATTATAATATATTTGGACATATATATGGGGGAATAAAATATGTTTCCAAACTCTTGGTATGGAAATAATTCATAAGGAAAGCTAATTTTGGCTCAAAGCTACATTAGGCCTATGTAAAATGGTATATCAAGCTCAATACGCTAGATTTAAATGCTCACATATTATTAGAGGTTGTTCATGGAGATATAAGGATTTGGGTAGGTTAACATGGGTCTTGAACATCACTCTTGTGGATTTTATTTGTAGTTATAATATGATAGCTTTATGAATAAAACTTAAGAGCAAATAGGACCTAAAACCCTACTAAACCCTAGATAAGGACCTCACTAAGAAAATAAGGATAGAGAGATATATAAATGGGATTGAATGACCGTGAAAGTTTATAGAGGTTTTAGAGGACTCTTTAGGGATCCTCCCCATCAACTTTTATACTACCCTACCTATACAAATAGGGCACATGATTGATTTTTTTTATTATTTTTTGAATTATTAAGGTTTCAACGTCTTTCAATAGGATTTTTTTTTTTGGGACTGATACCAAGAATTATTTAAACTCAATATGACTATTTCATTATTTATAAAATATCCTAAGTGTCCCTACAAACAACTTCATCTCAGCTAGTGAAAACTGGCAAAGTAAGCAAGATGGTGAGAAGTGTGAAAACTTCAAGCGGGAGATTATTAAAGGTGTAGATAATAAATATAAGTCCTTTTAGGGTATTTAAAAGTTTTATACACTCCATTTAATGTATTTTCATGGAAAACTAAAAATATTTTTGAGGCCAAGTGTGAAGGGTGTCTTAAAGGGGAGTTTTTTTATTGTAGGCAATGATAGCTCACTTTCAGAGGAATATAGGTTTTTATGAATGCATAAAATGCATGTAAAATCATTTACATAAACCCTCCCTCTCATTTAAATCATTATATCTATCCCTAATCAGTTTTGGGACATTCCAACATATCTAAATGATGAAGGTAGTTTTCTTGTGTAGAATAAGGAGTTTCACGCCACATCTCATGAATTACATAGTTTGGAGAGCCATTTATCCTCAAAACATGCATGGTATGTATCTTAATTAATTAATATACACATTTAACTCCTCCTATAATCATGAAAATTGTCCAAGTGACCTTTGGACTTCTCTTTTCTCACTTCTCTCTTAAATGCTATAAGTAGCAAGTTTTTGAGATCTTTGAGGGAGCCTCTATTGATTAATGGTGAAAAATTTGCCATTTTTGTATTTTAATGTCTTTTTAAGTAATAATAAATTTAATTTTCCTACTTTTCATTTTAATAATTGAGTCTTTTTATAATCTTGTTGATCTTGTCTAGTAGAAGATAGTCTTTTCTAGCATGTTGTCCAAGATTGTCCACTAAGTGTGCAAAAGAGTAATTGTTACAGGTATTTTTCAGTGTTATTTATTAGTGTATAGGATTTTTATAAGTGGTTTATGATTTTATCCTCAAAAATATCATCATCATACCTCCTAATCATCAATATATCTCTTGAACCTAGCATATGAAACATTGATGTAACAATCTATCTTGAGTCATGAGTTATGTGTGAAAGAAGAATTGATTTTATATAAGTATTATAAGTTCAATCAATAGGAGGAAAATAATTATTTTTTCATCACCTTTTATATTTTTTTATTTTATTTTCTTAACTTTTTTCATGCAAATTTGATAAGTAAGGAAGTGTTTAAAGAGTGCATCAAGAAAACTAGCCCTTCTAGAGATACATCTCACCTATTGGTTACCCACAGCTTGTGAGATGTTTCCATTATTCCACTTAGATTAGGAGAGCTGAGACATATCCTCAAGGGGTGAAAATCCAAGTGAAAATAACTACTATGGTAAAATTACCATATCCAGACCTTTGATGACCTATGTGACATCCACCTAATGTTTGGGGCCAACATGATGCCTTTATTAGATTTTGATTCATACCCCTACATAGTATTTACTCTTTCCAAGATTTATAAACACATTCCACTATCAACCTCATCTTATGAAAATTCCTTTGATCAATTTTTTATAGTTATGTATACCAAGTGTTATAATTAGATAGGGTACATTAAGAGATATCCATGCTATGGATTCACTCCATAACCCATTATCCTTGAAATAATAACATATCTTTTACCGATATTAATTTTATCTCCCATTATGAAAATGTAAAGGTGATCTTGAACAATGACTTAGATCATTACATGTACTATGCTTGGACTATGCATATAATGACAAAATATTAACTAGGTTATTTCTGATAAATCTTAAAGATTGTACATTAAGATTGTTTTATGACCTTATTAAATCTGAAATATCATTCAAACCCTTGGATAAAATATTTATAGTTTAATGTATCATCAACATTGATGATAATTTATCCTATGTGTAAGTTTTTAAGCTAAAACAAGGGTCCAGTGAACAAATCAGTGATTATGTGCTTCAATACAAGACCATGATAGCCAAGTTGACCAATGTTATGGCTAACAATGAATTTGAGGATATATTAAAACAAAAAAAATTATCACCACTCCATGAACCAATTATATTTAAGAGATTCACATAATTTGATGAGTTATGCCATACATTGAGGGATAGATAAGTCAAGTTAATATCTTTTAAAAAAACTTAAGCATATATCAACTCCTACGAATACCTATTTAATGAAGTTTCAAATAAAAATAATTTATAAGGTCAAACCAAGTGATAAAACTAATGAAATTAGAGATTAAATTCAATTCAATGTTGTAACCTGAAAACTAGCTATAATTGATAGCCCCACCAAAGAGTTAGTTTTCATAATTATCAACACCTATTCATGTGTTAATATAAAAATTTCTCAAGTGCAACCATATCACACTCATCCCTCCATAGGAGCTCAATGCAGACATACCTAGACCAAGGAACTATGCTATAAATTCATATTGTGAATGTCATCATGTTTTTGGGCATTCAATGATCAAATGTTTGAAGTTAAGACATAATATATAGGAGATCATAGATGATAAAATTATAGATTCAATAACTCATATAGAGATATCTCACTTGCATCATAATGGAAACCAAAATTTGAATATCTTTAGTAATTTTCTATAAACATGAATCAAAAGAAACTAAGGACACTTCAAAGGTAAATTATGTTAGAAGTACTATCACTCAGAGGGGGCAGGTGAATTAGTGAACCCAAATAATCTAATTTTAATTTCAATCATTTTAAACTCTTAATCAATTACCACAATAATTTAATGAAGTAGACATATAATTCATAGTAATGAATAAGAGACACAATGCAGGACTAAGGAAATGAGACGTGACATATGTGGGAACACTCTTGGGGGAGAAAACCCACTGGAACCTATAATTGGACTATTGTCCTATAATAATAAGAACCAATTTAAACCAACTACAACTAATCAAGGAACTATTATCCCTTATTTAGTGAGACTATAATATCAGAAGGTGCTATAACACCTATCTAACTGAGCTCCCACAACAACTAGACCTTTATCAAGTTTCACCTTGTAAGGAGGTTGCAACCCCTAGCTATTGAGCAACCACAAAAACATATAAGAAAAAAAAATCTCCACCTTTAAATTGATGTCTTCAACACTTGATGATGGACCTCTAATTTTCACTCTTCACCTTCACTCTTTCACTCAACTCTCCCTATTGGTCAAAGCAAATTACATACTTTAACTAACACACACATATAAATTAAGACACATTACATATCCCAAATAACCCCACTCTTTAAACCTTTGTTCATACTCACTTCAACACACCTGCAACCTAGAAATCTATCATAAAATCAACAACATGACCAAATGGTCATATGCACAGTCCTCTCTCTGATCCTCAATCCATCCACCAAGCTCACACAACCTTCACCTTGACTTTTCTCACAATAAACACTCTTTCAAAAAAACTCTAGGGCTTACTTTCTCATTATACCTCTTCTAAGCTCATTAGGTCCAATAACCTATATATCCACCTACACCAACTTGATTAAACAAACATGATTGATCATCTTCACTCTCTAATGGTCCTCAATGACTTGTACCTTCTCTTTCAAAGGTTATCTCCTTCAATTGACACCACATCAACATGTCTAAATGGTCATACACACAAACCTCAATCTAATCTACTTAACAACCCATCCACTAGTCACACTTCCTCTCCTTCACCTCTTAATCCTTCACTCTAAACTACACACACAAGCCTCTCACACCTCTAAAAACCATCATCTTTGGTTTCACTATTTATAGATCATACATGATTATCAACACCTTGGTCAGCCATTAAACTTACATTAACCCTTAAGGCTTATCTCACATTAGGACACAACTCAAAACAATCTTCATAGGTTAGCTATAGCATCTATGGGTCACCCTTAAGCAGCTACACCTTTCAATTATGCCCTTGTAGCTCTTATAGGTCTCATATATACCTATTCATCCATTTAAAAATTCATTGAGAAAACTAAGAACACTTTCCAACTCATGGACCCATGCCACATGATCTATAGGTATTATTTAAATGCCAACATCCATCATAACACTATTTTTCTAACCCCCAATTAGCTCAAACACCTCTCTATACACAACCATTATGAACAAAAACATAGTTGACTTATAACCATTTATTTATATTTCATATGATTTTTCAAACCTTTATAATTCACACATATTTTCTTCATGGAGTCTATAACATACTCCAATAGCTAGTTCACCTTTAAACATCAAGATACCAACAAGCACAACTCAAATACCCTTCTCGGGTTACTTGCAGAACATGCACAAACATATAGTAAAATTTTAACCTCAATATATTTGATTTTACACGTTTTAAAATGTTAAAATATATATTTATATATGTGTCTTAGAGTCCTCTACAAATTCTCTTTTTATACCATTAGTAAATTTTACATATATCGAAAGATATAACATAAAAACTAAACACTAGTTTTTCCTTCATAAATTTGAATATTTAAATCCAAATGGTCCCAATTAAAATTTAGTCACTTAAAATGAATCTCATTCCATTTCATATTATAGTAATGACACACCGTTGATCATATTTGAACTTTAACTCATAGTGCACCACTGCCTAGACATTAAACTTTGAACACTTGGCATCATCTCGCTTCTTCCTGACATCCTAGAAAAAACACACTCTATATACCTCTTTTAAATAGCTTGATATTTATATATGTTTAAACATTGGACACTTTAAACTCTTTTCACTCAATATGCATCAATTTTTTTTAAAAAGTATGAACTCCTGCTCAATGTCAGATCTTAAAATTAACTCGATCTTTACCTCTGCCTATCATTAAGTAACTATCACTTTGACATCTTTAACTCGATACATGATGTTAGATCAATATTTATGATCACCCAAAAACCCTTTTATCTTCATTTGGTCCTAATCTTTATCTCTTTCAAAATTGACTATGGGAACCATTGTAGTTTACTTGGAAGGCTAACTTTGGACCTTAATAACTTTTGTTGCACTTAGATGCATGATCTAAAATGTGGATCATATGATCTCTTTACATATTAAAATCCAACCATATATCAATATATTCCTATAACCTTTTCATGTGTAATATATAATTACATTAATATGCTCACTTAGATTTTTTTGCCATAGAGCCAACTATGCCTAGAACTATCTGGAAGGCCAATTTTGCACATGCATATATTTTGATGTGCTTCATCACATGACCTAAAATTTCATGCATATCAACTAGGCACAAAACTAAAAAAACCCATGTGATCATTTTATCTTTAAACCTTCACGTTTTCAAAATATAACACCAACAAAATGCATACTTAGCTTTTCTTGCCACATTGTAAATTTGGCTAAGTATGGGAAAACACTATCAAAATGCCTGGGATCCCAACTTTACACTTATATATCTTATGTTATCCTTCATCACATGACCTAAAATTTTGCACATAAAAACTAATCACAAATTTTATCAAAACCATATGACCAACTCCCCTTGATTCATCCATATGTGGTAATGGTAACATCATCAAACTACCTACTCAGATTTTTTACCACTAGACCCAAAATGTCTAGATGAAAACTATGGACTACCAGATGAATTACAATCATGAACACAAGATCTCCAATAATCCTTGACCACTGATAGGACCTATTTCACATGCTCAATACTTTAGACTCATCCCTAATAATCTTAAACCATTTTATAACTGAAGATCAATCAAGCATACTAGGATAAGCATATTACACAAATTATCATTGTCACTTAGGCTATAAAGACACTTAATCCACTCACCTGGACACATCCATGAGATCATCATGAAGTAATTTACAACTCTCTAATAATCTCCCCCTTTTTCATTGATGTCAACAACCATCATATAGTAATATATAACTCACCTTCCTTCTCTCTTTTCAAGCACTCTCATAACATGAACTCTCTTCTCCTTTAACACAATGAAAAAGTGGGAAAAATATAATCTTGAGGACTTAAAAATACGATCAATAGGAGAGGACCATCATATAAATGGGATACAAACTACCCCTTACCTTGGGCCTACCTCTTCTTGCCTTGACAACATCCTCTTGCCCCATGCCAACACTCTCTTCAACCAAACACTGCAACTAATGAAGAAAGAATACACAAAAGTACTTACATATGATGGATATCACTAAGAAACATCTGAGAGGGACTCCTCCTAATATTTATGATCAATTTAACCTCTTGAGCATCTTCAAATCTTCTCATACCATGAAGAACCTCCGTATAGGCCTATTAGCCTTCTCTCTGAAACCACCTCAAGGGCCACCAAAAAAAATTAATGACACTAAATAAATATAAAAAATGATCTAAAACAATCATAATAACTCACCTTGAAATAATCATGCCTTTTTATTTTGTAAAAACTAAACAAAAATCACTCTTCTTCTCATTAGGCCTGTCTATTCTCCTTGTAACCCTACCTAGAACTTGAAGATCCCACAAATTTTAGTAGACACACTATCAAGACCTAAAAATTAATATCTAGAGCACTCTCATATTCCCCTTTAAGCACACTAATTTTAAATAACTAGATCATCTTCTACAATATACTTCCTTCATAAACCTACTAGCCAATTAGGCCTCCATTTTGACAAAAACTTGAAATCCACAAACCTTCAGATCTCTATGAATCTTGATTTGAAAACCCATTTGGCCCATTCCAATTATTAAGAAGCTTTAGAATTCAAATCATTTTTTTAGCATATCCCAAAATATTAGATCTTCAAAAATAAACTTGGTCAATCCAACACCTTTTAGTTAACACACACTTTTGAAAAATGTTTCTCACACCTATAATTTATTACCACATATTTCTATATAAATTTTTGATATTTCAAACCTTTGGGAACCCATACATCCTATAACCCATTTTAGCGCTACTTGCCCTTAAGCCAAGACTGAGAGTACTCAAATTTTTTTAATTTGACTTCAACTACCTTTAGACCATAAAACCACCTATAGCATATTAGAATAAGGTCAACAGACCTTTTTATGTAAAAATATCATCTTGACAACTCATATCCTCCTTTGCCACTTGGAAACCTTTAATTTGACCCTACACTATAGCTCCTTCTCAAACCTCAAGGACAAGCTCATGAACTTGTTTCTCCCCCTTAACCAATTACATTCTCTGTACTAATTATTATTATGAACTTGAGTACACAAACTTTATTCTCCACAAAAAGATGTCTTCTAAGAAGCATAGATAGAGACACCCTACTTCACAATGTCCTAGAACAATGTGAAACTAGGAGTTGCCCACAACTCCTCATATTCCTTCTCCTCTTTGGTCATTTGATACTGATAGTTCTTTTTCTTATTATTTTTAGGCTTAAGAGAAGCAATATGCTCAACAATATCAAGATGTTCACTTGGATCCATATATACCTCATAACTAACCTTAACAAGCACCTTGGTCATCTCCTTGAACTTGACTTGACTTGAATTTTGATTTTCCTTTTCTTTTTGGATAGTTGACATCCTCAATTTAAAATTGTCAACAAATGTTGACAATAAAAACTCTTGAATTTCCTTCACTTTTGATCCTTTTTAAACCTTGGAAAATAATCCATCAAGACTCTTAGACTCAATAGGGTTAGTCTCCTTAGTCATTACTACCTCAAGTTTCCATACCATAGTTTGACTCTTCTCATCTTCTACATCCTTCTTACCTACTTGATCTTTGAGTTTAGATTGATCTGTAACACATTCTTCTAAATCAACTTTATTATCAACCTTTTGACTAGTGTGATTAGCATTGACAATCTTTGGTCTCCATAACCAAAAATGACCTTTATTATGCATAATTGAAGATTCATGTCATTTGGGAAACCTTGAGGATCTGTTGACTCCACTTGGGTGGAAAATTTCAATATGACCATTCTTATGAAAACTAAAATAAATAACAAGATAATTCATACTTTTTGTTTGATGATGATTATGATCTTCCTTTTCTATCTAGATAGAAGACAAACTCTCTTGGCATTCATGTATCTTCTTTATTTCTGATTCCTTCTTTACTCTTGACTGATCTGAGTTATGACTTTTCCATGACCAATTAATCCTTCTTCCAAGGATCTATGAATGTCTATACTTGACTGACTTCATTCTATAGTCCTTATCTCTTTGACTATACTTATTGCATATATAATAATGACCATGAAATAAACTAACATACCTTGAAGCATTTAGATGTCTAACAAACCTTTTTGCATTACTTTAAAAGCTTGCAATCTCCTTGACATACTCAAGCTTCTCATGCTTCTTTTCTATCTTGTCCAACTTGACTACAACAAGCTCATGCTCACTCTTCAATGACTCTATCTCAATATTTAGCAGAGTGTACTCATTCTTTTTTTATTTCAAATTTATAATTACAGTCCTTAATTGATCTTCATAAATACAAATCTTCTCTTCATCCTCTTTAGCCTTGTTATCCATGTCTTTCAATCTATATGATTACACTTCATTGGACTTGATATGTTCTTGATACTTCTTATCATCTCTCTTAGACTTGCATAACAAACTTCCCTCAAGAGAAATGACTTGTGCTTCAAGACCTTTGATCACATACCTCATCTTGTGATTCCTCCTTATGAACTCAACTCTTAGATCCACTCCTTCCTCATTGTCATCATGCATGATGTTCTTTTATTTTGAACAACTTTCCCTTTTTGAACTCAAACTAGCCTTGGGATCTTCTAGCTAAACCTTGAGGTCATTAATAACCTTTTCATCCTCTTTAACATCTTTCTTCAAAGTACATATTTATTCCACAAGTGCCTTGATCATAGTCTTCCACTATTGATTCTCTTTCTTCAACTACTTGTCCATCTTTGTACCTAGTTAGGATCGCCTTAAATCTATTAAGTTTCCTCTAAAGGACTTACTCTGATACCAATTATTATAGGTACAATCATTGAGAGGGGGGTAAATTAGTGAGCCTAGATAATCCAACTTTAATTTTAATCCTTTCAAATTCTTAATCAATTACCACAAGCATTTCATGAAGCATACATATCATTCATAGAAATGAACAAGAGAGATAATGTAAGATCAAGCACATAACAGATGACATATGTGGGAAACCCTCTTTGGGGAGAAAACCCACTAAAACTTATAATTGGACTACAGTCTTATAATAACAAGAACCAATTTAGACCAGCTAAAATTGATCAAGGAAATACTATACCTTATTTAGTGATACTACAATCTCATAAGGTGCTACAACACCTATCTAGCTGAGTTACCACAATAACTAGACCTTTAGCAAGTTTCACCTTTCAAGGAGGTTGAAACTCCCTAGAGGTTGAGTAACCACAAAAACATCTAAGAATAGAACATCTCCACCTTTGAACTAATGTCTTCAACACCTGATGATGGATCTCTGATTTGTACTCTTCACCTTCACTCTTTCACTGAACTCTCCCTATTGGTCAAATCACATTACATACTCAAACTAACACACATAGATCAATTAGGGCACATTACATATCCAAAATAACCCCACTCTTCAACCCTTCACTCATACTCACTTTATCACACCTACAACTTATAACAACTTTGTCATAACACCAACAATATGACCAAATGGTCATATGTACATTCCTCTCTCTGATCCTTAATCCATCCACCAAGCTCATGCAACCTTCACCTTGACTTTTTCTCATAATACACACTCTTTTAAATAGCCTCTAGGGCTTACTTGCTTATTCTACCTCTTTTAGGCTCATTAGGCCCTATAAACTATATACCCACCTATACCAACTTGATCAAATAAGCATGACTAATCCTCTTCACTATCTAATGGTCCTTAATGACATGTACCTTCTCTTTCAAAGGTTCTCTCCTTTGCTTGAGACCATATAAATAACATGAAAAAATGTTCATACACATAGACCTTGCTCTAATCTTCTTAATAACCCATCCACTGAGCCCATATACTCTCCTTTGCCTCTTAATCCTTCACTCTAAACCACACATATAAGCCTCTCACACCTATAGAAACCATCATATTTAGTTCCACTATTTATAGAGAATACATGATTATCAACACCTTGGTTATAAATTATACTAGCCTTAACCCTTAAGGCTTCTCTCACATCAAGACACATCTAAAAATAATCTTTTTAGGTTGTCCATAGCATCTATGGGTCACCCTTAAGTATTTACACCTTTTAATTAGTCCCTTGAAGCTCTTATAGCTCTCATGGAGACATATTCACCCATTTAGCACTTCATTGAGAAAACTAAGAACAAAAAAATAGTTTCAAACTCATGAACCCATGTTGTATGATCTATACATCCCCTTTGAGTGCCAACATCCATCATAACACTCTTTTGTTAACCCCCAATTAGCTCACACACCACTTTATACACATAGTAATTAAGAATGAAAACATAATCAAATTCTAACCCTTTATTCATACTACTTATGATTGGTCAAAACTTTATAATTCACTCAAATGGTCCTCATGGAGTCTAAAATAGACTCCAATATCTAGTTCACCTTTAAACATTGAGATACCAACAAACACAACTCAAATACCCTTCTCGAGTTACTTTCAGAACATGCATGAACACATAATAAACTTTAAATATCAATATTTTTGATTATACACATATATTAATATATATATATTTTTACATGCATCTTGGAGTCCTCTACAAATTTTATTTTTACACCATGAGCAAATTTTGCAGAGATTGAAAGATATAATACAAAAAATGAACACTAGTTTTTCCTTCATAAATTTGAATATTTGAATCAAATGGGTCACAGCTAAAATTTAGTCACTTAAAACACATCTTGTTCCATTGAATATTAGATTAATCATGCACCATTGATCTTCTTATAAGTTTAACTCATAGTACACCATTGCCCAAATGTTAAAATTTAAACACTTGGCATCATCTCGCTTCTTCTTGACATCCTAGAACAAACACACTTTATCGATCTCCTGTACGTATCTTGATATTTATCTATTTTTAAACATTGGACACTTTGAACTCATTTTAGTCAATACACAATGTTGATCTTGATTAGTACGAACACCTGCTTGCCATTAGATCTTAGAAGTAACTTGGTCTTTACGTTTGCCTATCATTAAGCAAATATCATTTTGACCTCTTTGACTTGATATGCACTATTAGATCAATTTGTAAAATCACCCATGAAGAATTGGATCTTTATTTGGTATTGATATTTATCTCTTTCAAAATTGACTATGGGAACTATTGTAATCTACCTAGAAGGCTAACTTTAAACCTCAATAACTTTTGCTATGTTTAGATGCATGATCTAAAATTTGGACCATATGATCTCCTTACATAGGAGAATCCAACCATATATCAATCTATTCCTAGAAAATTTACATGTGTAATATATAATTATATTAATTTACTCACTTATATTTTTTTCCATAGAGACAACTATGCCTAAAATTGCCTGAAAGGTCAACTTTTCACATGCATATATTTTGATGTGTTTCATCACATGACTTGAAAAAAGTGCATATCAACTAAGAAAAAAAATAAACAAATCCATATGATCATTTTCTCTTTAAACCTTCATGTGTGTGAAATATGACACCATCAAAATCCCTACTCAACATTTCTTACCACATTGAAAATTTGGCTGAGTATGGGAAAACATTGTCAAACTGCTTGGGATCCTAGCTTTGCACTTGCATATATTATGTTGTGCTTAATTGCATGACCTAAAATTTAGTGCATATAAACAAGGCACAAATGTGATCACAACCATATGACTAACTCCCCCTAACTCATCCTACATGGAAATGGTGGCATCTTCAAACTACCTACTCAAATTTTTTGCCACTAGACCCCAAATGTCTAGATGAAAAATATAGACTACTAGATGAATTCCACTCATGCACACAAGATATCTTATCATAATTGACCACTTATAGGATCCCTTACACATGTTAAATACTTCATAATCATCCCTAATCATCTCAAGCCATGCCAAACCTAAAGATTAATCAAGCATACATTAATCATATTAGGATAAGCATATTACACACTTTGTCATTACCACTTTGATGATCAAGATACTTCATCCAC
The DNA here is from genome assembly GCA_037957365.1 of Torreya grandis. Taxonomy (NCBI): domain Eukaryota; kingdom Viridiplantae; phylum Streptophyta; class Pinopsida; order Cupressales; family Taxaceae; genus Torreya; species Torreya grandis. The sequence continues at coordinate 2,930,253 of JARHVA010000788.1, forward strand.
TCACCTGGACACCTTCATGACATCGCCATGACATCATTGATAACTCTCAAACAAATTACATATACAACATACATCATTCACTAGTTACATATGATTATCCACTATATGTTATCACTGGTATACTTATAAATAATCCAACCCATTGTCCCATGATCACATTCAATGATAGGGAGTATTAGATGATGTTTCATATTTTCATGCAATGTTCATAAAAGCCTACATTGAGGAATAACCTATACATAGTGTTATGTTTGACAATAGATCAAGTGAGAAAATTGGGCCCTCCCTATATAATGACCTCCAAATATAGCCCATCTATATAGAGGGGGAAACCCTATCTATTCTTGTGATGGTTGGTGTCATTGATTATAAGATAATAAGTCTATAATATGATGATCCCACCTTCAAAGGAAGGATTTTTATATCTATCTAGTCAGTCTTCAATTTCAACCTAGTTTCCAAACCACCCAATCTTAGTCTAGTTTGGTCTAGTCAAAGCCATCTTTGAATTAGAGATGGTGTTTTGCCCATATGGGAATATTTATTATCCCCCTATTCCTAACACATTTATGAATGAATAAACACTAAGGGGGTGTTGAGGCCCCATGATGAGGCTTCTCCAATCTCTTGGGTACACTTGAAAATATTTAGATGATACAAAAAAATTAGTTAAAGTATTTTATGGTTATCCACTATAGTTGGTGATAAACCCTCCTTGACCCACACTGCCACCATGATTGGTTGACACACATATTTAGTATCATTAATTCAAAGAGGCATAATATGTTGATTTAGTATAATTATTCATAGAAGGTCAATACACCTATTCCAATAGGGTTTATACCAATATTCAAGATCACCATTTAGAGAGTGTTGATACATCTCTTCAGGATCATCATACATAATTAATTATTACACATATACAGGATCCACCTATATATCCAGCTATTCCATGTATATTATGTCAGAGAGTTACTTAGAGACACAGAGGTTGTTATCTTTTACAATACATACTCAACATCATGGGAACTTTAGTGTGTTCCTCAGTAAACACAAGTAGCAATACACCATCCTAACTATAAAAATAAAACCAAAAATCCCTCAACCTTTGAGATCCATTCATCATACCCCTATTTATTTAAGCATTGAACATGATATACATGCTATACCACATTATTCCCTATCTGATTTTGATCCATCCCAAGTTGATACCTTCTAACTAAAATAGAGAATATCTCCACCATTTAATACATGCATTTCCTATGGCCCTCCCATTGAGTGGATCATTATCTATTTTTTTAGTTTAAAATATTCCAAAAATACATAAAATTTTGAATAGTGAGAACATATAAAAACATTTAGATATTTAAAAAAATCCAAAACTAGGATATCAGCATGACATGATTTCTTGTTTGTACCATTTACATATGTTATTTTTCAAATGTTTGGTAAATGACATATTATTTATATGCATGCATTTCATCATATCTTAGTGCTAAGTGGGACATACAAGTTACACATGGACATATAAACATTGGTTTCCCCTCTACCTAGTATCCATGCTGATACTAGGGGCATCTTGTTCCACAAGTTTCACTATTATGGGTTATATCTTTCTATGACCTTTGTACCATATTTCACTACTTATATTTCTCACACATGCTTTTCTGTTTACTCATTTATTACACACTGGTACATGATATGAATTTATACTATTATTGACATTGATATATATGGATGGTGTAGACAAGTTCATTATTCTTTGCCCCATTAATGTTGTTACTCTTTTACATGATAAGTTAAGTTATGTGTGAATATTGTGTGTGGAATTTGGATTTGATTGGTATGACATATTTGATGTTAATTTTTTGAAACATATATTATGTCATCATGTATATGTCATTTATCCTTTTTTCTATGAAGTTTGATGTCCCTCATATGTGTCATGTTCACCAGTTTTGACTTTTAGGTCAAAATAGGGCACCCCTAGTAAAAACTTCATTTTTAGGCATATAAAGGAGTATAATATATTATTATAAGGTGTTTTATAGGTAATTTTATGTCAATTAATTTTGTACTAGCTTTGGTCAATTAGTTTCTAGGTCTTTTTATCATTCCAAGTCATTTTAGGGGTAAAAATAGTGTATTTAATGCTTTGTATAGGTTTATTGGGAAATGTGAAAGTTTAAATGGGTGATGCCATGACCCATGTGTCATTATAAGTCTTAATTAACTAACAATATTGAAGAGATGATAGGTTTTTTAGAGAAAAAGGTAGTTTTGTTAGCCAAAAAGGAGAAAATGGCACTTGTACAACCTCTTAGGGAAGTGTGCCACTTCAAAAACATGTAAATTAAATATTCATCTTCCCCATGATCAAATAAATTTTTTGTTTGATCTAAAACTTACATATCTTCATCAAAACCATTTTATCTCTTTTTCATCCTTTTTGACATAGAGAAGTGACTTGTAAGTTCTTGATTGGTACAAGTAGCGCAAGTGGTTTCAAGAAAAATCATTTTGGGAGGTTATTATAAACTAGGATAAATTAATTTTAATATATGGATCTTGAATATTGGTGGATTGATATTTATGAATCATCCATTTGAAGTTTAACTTCCAAAACTGCCTATCAATCTGTGCACCCTTTAGGTTTTTCCTTCATTTTGGGCAAGTTCATATAAAATAGTTACTAATTTTTTATTAAGAGGATGTTGGACATGTATCCTTAGGTATATAATGATTTTTTTTAATTTTTATGTGTTTTGAGGATCAAATTCACTTCAAGTCTGTAAACTAGTCTTATGAGTGATGATAAGTTTGTTTTCACTATTTCCAAAATTTCATGATTTGAAAGTGGTCATAGAGGGTTGTGTTGATTCTATATACATTTTTTAAATGTCCCATTAATTCTATTTGTCTTTCATCTCAACTTTCAATACAACTTCTTCCATGAGTGCAGTCATACATAGTACATAAACATAGTCTGTCTGTCTCAAACACATCAGAATGAACACCTGTAGAGGTTTGGAAGGGAATAATAAATTGAAATCAAGATGTTTTAACTTGATTAAATTTTTTCATATTTATAAGGGAACCTGGTGAATATTTGATGTTGATCACAATCACATATATCATACACATTGTCTAAATTAGACACCTGCTGTTTGTATGTACAAATGAACTCTTGTAGGTAGTCTTGATAGAGGGTTGGGATGGTTTTTTTGGAACATTTAAGCATAACATGAACTCCTATTTGAGGTCCTAAGGTGAGGAGGATTCATACAAAACCCTTTGGAAGGGATAAATTGGCATATTGGGTAAGGATCACTTTTAAAAGTTTAAATGGCATTATTTAGGCCTCTTGTCTCCAAAATCACAAAACAAAGGTCTGGGCCCTTTTTTAGGGCATCACCATATAGATTTATGTTAATTTATAAAACCTCAAAATAAATTCATTGGAAATACCCTATATAGGTCTCTTGATTTTCAAACAAGGAGGTGTAGTTGTTTTGAAAAGGTTGGTTTTCAAGAACTCCTAAGTTGCTCCCAAAAACACTGAAAACATTTAGTGGTATCTACAGGCTTGTAAGGTTATGAATGGATTTTGATAGTTAGAGGAAAATAAGGCATACATTCATGTTGGAAGTTATTCCATGTGTTATAAATAACATCAAACACTTAAAGGATTTTCAATGAAGTAGATGAGCTTTGATATGCCTTACATGACCATTCCTTAGTTCGTACATAGATCCTAACAACACTTACAACCCTGCATATGTAAAAATAGATAGTGAGTTAGGAATAGGGTCCAAGTGAGGCCAAATGGGAGTCTATACCTGATGAAATAATGTGTGATCACCTAAATGATGATCATGGTGCCCTATATCAGCTATAAATATTATAAATAAAACCTACATAAGCCTCAAAATCCTAAATGCACCTACAGTCCTATGTAGGACTATGGACAAATAGTGAGCAGCCTTAAGGGGCCAAAATAGTGAATAAGAGATAAGAAAGGTGAAAAAGTGGACCCAAAGTACTTATAAAATGGTCTTGGAAAATATAAAAGGTCATATACACTATTTTACAATCCTAGACACTGTGTTCACCTACAAGTAGGGGTTATCAAAGAATTATCTTAGTCACATCCTAAAGAGCCAGTTTGATGTTTTCAACATGTATTCAAGGAGGAAAGGTGAGATTGGAGTGGTGAGATAAGTGAAAATAAAATATATGAATGAAATGAATACCTTCATGACCTCTAGGTAGGATAAACAAGCAATAGACATCTATCTATAAGGGTCTTTTCAAGCAAGGCCTGTCTCAGTCCAATAGGGTTGTAAAGTGGATTAACCTTGATGTTTTTGATGCTTTAAGAAAAAAAAGATCAAGGTGAGTTGAAATATACGTGATAATTAATTTTTAGGATATTTCAAAGAGTTAATGGGCACCTTGACAATGGATAGAACCTAATTACACCTACAAGTAGGGTTGTGGGAGAGCATTTCAACATATGCAGTGTTTTGAGGGTTGATGCAATATAATGTTTTAAGGGATCCCAGGGGAAAATAAGTTTTAAATTAGAATGAAATGAATATAAATAAAACTTAAATGGACCTTAAAAATCCCAAAAATTCTCTAATTAGTCTTAGATCACCTACAATAGCCCCAAACAAGGTTGTGTTAGTCAGCAAAGGAAACTCAATCTTATGTTTTCAAGGGAATAATGAGTGCATCAAAGAGAAAAATGATATAATAGTGATAGAATTAAATAAATCATGGTCATAATAAGTGAATAGGTCCTTTAAAATTAAAATAATACAAAGGTAAGAGCTCTACAAAACACAAGACATAGTCCACCCTATCATAATCCTGCATACTGTGTTCTCTAACAGTCTATTTTAGAATTTGGAGTTTTGGAAGGTATAGACACCAAATCAAGGGATAAATATTATTGAATATAATATTTTTGACTTAATTAAGCATAAAAATGTTTTTTGACTTAAAAATAGGGGAAGTACCCCTTCTTTTGTCTCAGACAGGGGACACTTCCCTAGATGCATGAGGCTAGCAGGTTTTGGGAGAAAGGGATGGAGGGTGAACTAAATATTTTTTTGAACTTTTAAAAAGGTTTGATGAGACTTAATATAAATATAAAAATCATAATAATCAATAATATAAGGATGTAACCAATTGAAATGGTTTGGGGAGCTAAGTTTGTAGGCAAACCCTAGAAGATAGGCTTAGGCCAAGTGACCAAGTATGAGGTCACTTTCATTCTTAGACATAAGTAGGATTTAAAACTAGTAGGATTATGTTTTTAGTGTCATATAAATTGTATCAATATATTTATGAGATATTAAATCAAGCAAGAGGGTCTCAAACACCAAAAGTTGTAGGCTTATGATGCAAGGTCTATGCGAAGGCCAAATAGAAGGCCACCCACACTTTTAGACATAGAGGTGATTTATACCCTATTGGAACATTATTAGAGGATGAAAAAATATATTTTTGAAATCTTAAAGTGAAATTAAAACATTAATAAGGCCATTTTTGGCTTAGAGACCAACTCAGCCTTGTAAAGAGACCAAAAACAAGCTTGAGTAGTCATTTTGAGATGCTCATATCTTTGATAAGGATATGCATGGGAGCCAAAGGAGTTAAGGGATGTTATTAGGGGTCTTATAGGACATATTTTTGGAAATTATCCTCAAGTTTGATGTCACAACTTTATGAATAATCTTTAAGACTAAAAATAGGCCTAAAACCCTACTAAACCCTTGCTAAGGACCAGTCTTGGAAAGTTGAGTTTGAAAGATAATATAAGGACATATTTTGACCAAAATTAATTTTTTTACTTGTATAATACCTACCCAAGATGCTCCACACCTTTTTAGTTGTATGGACTTGTATGGATGGGGGTAGAAATAGGCTTTTTATCACTATTTTGTGTGTTGTGTAGGCTACAAGAGGAATTAGGTGATGAAAAAAATTGGGTGGAAGGTTGAAACTTTAGATAAATCCAAATATTCATTTAATTTCATTAATAAAACTCTAAGTACTCTAAATAGGTCCTTTAACTCAGCGAGTCAAAGCTGACCTAATGCATAAGCTAAAGAGAAGGGAGAAAATATTAAATTAAAGTGATTTTAAGGTTCCCCTAATTCTTCTAAGGACATGGAGGGTATTTAAAATTTTCATTAAATCCCTCCCATGGATTTTCATGTATAAATAATTCCAATTTGGATGCCAAATGTGCAAGGTACATGGAAGGGCAAATTTTAGGACAATAAATGATGCTGGCTCTCTACCAGGTGATTCCAGAAGACTAGGAATCCAACCAATGAATGTAGAGGAATTTTTGAGATCCTCTCCTTCCATTAAAATCATTTAAAATTCCATATATTACTTACAAGTCAATCAGACATGCCTAATCATGAAGGTAGTTTTATGTGCAAGAAAAGGAGTTTTAGGCCACTTTGCATAACTTTAATGACTTGAATTGATATTTTTAGCTCTTATCCTTAAATATTTCAACCCATATCCTATTTATTTACATGGATAACTGAAATTATTATCTTGACAAGTGTCCTTGTGACCCTTTGACTTCTCTTTCTCTTTCTCTCTTTCTCAAACTCTATAAGAGTTGGCCATTTTGGCATTATATTGGAGGCTCCACCTGAGTATGGTGAATCCATACTCAATTATAAACCATTTGATCAATAAAATTACTTAGTTTTAATTTTTCCATGACTATATTTACTATGTTTACTTGAATGTGTGATCTTGTATAAGTGAAGACTAAGGATTCCTTAGCATCTTGCTCATTCTTTTCACCTATTTGCATCTTCTTGCAGGGCATTTGATGTATTCCAGGAGATGTCAAGGTTTAAGTGAGTTATTATTTTCATTAGTTCCCTCATATTACTCTTTTATATTCCTCATAGCTTCTTAAATTCATATATAACCCCATAATGTAACATTAATGCAAGAAGACATTGATTGGAGAGTGTATGCTTTAGTTGTCCTTAGATTTCAAGTGTGAAATACATATGGCTGGATGTCATCAACATATCTGGTGTATCACCTCCATTAGAGTATTTTTATTTCATTTATACTTCTTCCTTTTCACCCCCAAAGTTAATAGTAGTAGTAATCAAGTGGTACATTAAGGGAGTTAGCCCTATCTAGAGACACCTCATTCCTTAGGCTACCCACAAGCCTAGAGGTGATTCTATTGTGCCACTTGGATGATGAGAGATTTTCATCTACTAAAAGGGTGAATATATAAGTGGAAATTATTTTTGGCATGCCTGTTGGGACTCTTGTTCCAAGAGTTGGAGGATTCTTGTGTTGTCTTTCAACACATCAACCATTGGAGGCATCTTTTCAAGCATCAATGGAGACTCCAAAGACATATCAAATAGTCAAGTATCCCAAGTTGTCCTTTGAATATTGATGGTAAAATTTTTATTTGTGTTCTTTATTTCAATTAAGATTCATTTCTAACCTTGGATTTTAGTTTTGTCCTCTACAAGTGGGTGAGACATATCCATCTTTGCCCATTCCCTCTGAATATGAACAAGTCCTTGGCCAATCTTGTCGTGATCCTTATCAATCCCAATATGACCATTTTAATCCCTATCATGAGTTGTATCAGTCTTATAGTCATCATTATCAATGTTTTACCCCTCCTAGTCAGCCTAGTCCTTTCTCTAATCAACCCATTTCCACCTTCAAACAAACTCTTTTGGGATATGAGAAGTATGTGTTAGATCTTGATACTCAAATGTGATGTGGTCATGTGATTCCTAATCATGTCATTAAAAATGTGAGAGATGCATTGAAATTATTCAAAAGAGACTATGATCCTATTGAAAGAGATAATTAACAAAGGCTTATTAATGAGATGCTAAATATGTGTGGTTTGATTGCATCTTTGGAAGACAAGTTAAACATTCATGAGAGGCAACCTTACCAAGTATATCAACCTCAATATTCACTTTCCCAAGTGTCTTATCAGACATACATGAGCCCTAATTATGAGCCAAACCAAGCCTATAAAATTTACCCTTTTCCCAATAATTTGGAGGAGAGAGTTGAGAAGAGAAACCTTGTGTTTGAAGCCAATCTTGATAGGTAGATTGAGTTGACAAATATGCATATGCAAAGTTTATGTTGGAAGCAAAGGAAGTGGAGTTTAATCTTAATTTTCCCTCTCACATACCATCCCCAATACTTTAAAAATATATATCTATTCCCAAGATCCTAAGTTGGATAAAAATAGTGGAGTCATGTGGTAAGAAAGAAGATAGAAGCATTGTCAAGGAGTGTGAAGTGGAAAATGAAACTATTCCTTCTCAAGTCCCTTCCACCCTTCCTCAAGAATATTCTTGTATTCCATGGAATCCATCATGTACCCCCAATATTTATTATTATTCATATGAGCTCTAATGAAGACTCTTCCAAGAGAATTTTTCTAAACAAATTGAGGAATTAGAGGTAAAGATGAAGTTTCTTAGTCAAGGTGAGATGGAACGTTTAGACCCAAAAAAAGATATTATGCCTAAACACACCCCATATACCCTTCATAAAGAGATTAATCAATATAATTTTGATGTTAATAATGTGTTGGTCAAGTGGAAGGAAGATAATCAAGTGATTTTGGTCCAAGGTCTGCCTCCTCTTTCTCATGAGCTTACGAAAGAACCCCTTACATTCCATTCCCAATCTGATTTTGAGTTATATGTGCCACCTCTACCAACTATTTCCTCTTACAATCATCCTATTATCCTTTGACTTAATGGACCTATATTGTGGGAATAAAAGGAGGATTAGTTGATTGATGAAGAAAGAGAACTCTTGCTTGAAGAAAACCTACCTCCTTGGCAGCCTCATTGGGCTAGATCACATGATTTCAAGATGCCTAGTTTTGGCATCACTAGAAAGGAGATGGAGAATATTGAAACCAAAAAATTCAAGATGTGAAATTTGAAATGAAAATTAAGAGTCCTAAGAGGTCCTAAGTGATGAATAAAAGGTAAGTTATTATGTTGAATCTCCTTGCTTGGTTGATGATGAAGAATGCTTTATTTGTGTTGAAAAACCTATCTTGAGAGAAATAAATCAAGAAGAGAAAACCCAATTCATTGCTGACCAAGCAGACCTCATGAGTGATTATGAGGAATATTTTATCATAGGTACTCCCTTTTATGAACAAAAGGACAATCCATAAAATCTTAGCTCCATATTTGAGGGTATGTATATTCATGAAGCTAACTCTAATGTATCCATTCTTGAGGAGGAGTACATCCATGAAGAAGGTGGCCAAGACTTGAAAAAAGAGATACAGGATGAGGAATTCAAAGAAGGTTGTCATGATAAATATGATGTCTTGGTACTTGATCAAGAAGAGGAGTAATCAGATTGGTATGGTTTTGACATTGAAGAAGAAGACCTTGAGCAGATTAAACAAGCAAGTGATTCCTTTTGGGATGAACTTAAATTTTTTTGTGTTAGTTGTAACATTAAAATAGCATACCTTCCTCAAGAGAGCAATGAAGAAGTTAGAGATAAATTTTCCAAGCTAATTGATGAGATAGAGTAGTTGGAGAGCAATCAAAATACATGTCTAGAAGAACATGAGTCAGATCAACCTTCTAAGAATGAATTGATAATCATGAACACCTTGGGAGATTACACTAGCATTGCAGACCAACAAAAGATATGTCCTGAAGATCATAATGAGTATGTGTACATTGGAAACTTGTTTGATGTTGATAAATTTGGATCTTATCTAAGAAAAATGCCAAGCAAGAATGTTGATTCACAAAGCTTCTACTTCAACACACCATTTGTCTATCACCATGAGATTTATTGTCATAGAAAAGACCTAAGAAACTTCCCCTTTAATCTAGGAGGGAGAAGAAAATATCAGGTTATATGTACATAAGTATTTTTTTTCTTGTCTTTTTGTGCTTCCTAAGTGCTTAGTGCACATGTGTGTGTTTGCTTTCCTTGTTGTGTGTGTCTTTTACTTTGTGTGGAAGAGGTAGTCATTAATGTCTTCCTGATCAAAGGTTTGAGTCAATGGTCAAGTTTTTCTTGTTTGTCTCAGTCCCTATATGAATCTTAAACCCAATGGACTGATAAGGCTTCTGCTCTAGTTAGTATAACATGCATACTACCCCTATAAGTCACCAATTTGTTGACCAATTTTGACTTTTAGGTCAAAATAGGGTACCCCTAGTAAAAAAATTCATTTTTAGGCATATAAAGGGGTATAATATATTTTTATAAGGTGTTTTATAGGTTATTTGATGTCAATTAATGTTTTAATATCTTTGGTCAATTAGTTTTTAGGTCCTTTTATCATTCCAAGTCATTTTAGAAGTCAAAAATAGTGCATTTAATGCTTTATATGGGTTTATTGGGAAATTCAAAAGTGTCAATGGGTGATTTCATGACCCACGTGTCATTATAATTCTTAATTAACTAAAAAGATTGAATATATGATAGGTTGTTTAGAGAAAAAGGTAGTTTTCTTGGTCAAAAAGGAGAAAGTGGTACTTGTATGGCCTCTTAGGGAAGTATGCCACTTGTAAAATGTGTAAATGTGAATCTCCACCTTACCCATGCTCAAATAATTTTTTTTTATCTAAAACTGAAATATGTTACTCAAAACCATTCTATATATTTTTCATCCTTCTTGGCATAGAGAAGTGACTTGCATGTTCTTGCTTGGTACAAGCAACACAGGTGGTTTCAAGAAAAATGATTTTGGGAGTTTTTTATAAACTAGGATAAATTAATCTTAATATATATATATATATATTTAATATTGGTGGATTGATCTTTATTAATTATCCATTTGAAGTTTAACTTCTAAAACTGCCTATCAATCTATGTACCCTTCAGGTTTCCCTTCATTATGGGCAAGGTTGTATAAACTAATTGCTCATTTTTGCTCCATAGGATGTTTTCCATGTATCTTTATGTCTCTAGTACTTTTTTAAAATTTTAAGGTGTTTTGAGGAGAAAATTCACTTCAAGTCTGCAAACTGGTCTTATGAGTGATGATAAGTTTGTTTTCACTATTTATAAAATTTCATGATTTGAAAGTGCTCATAGAGGGTTGTGTTGATTCCATATACATGTTTTAAAGGTCCCTTTTCTTCTATTTTTCTTTCATATCACCTTTAAATACAACTTCCTCCATGAGTGAAGTCATACATAGTGCTTAAACATAGTCTACCTGTCTCATGCACATTAGAATGAGCACCTGTAGAGGTTTGGAAGGGAATAATACATTGAAATCAAGATGTATTAACTTGATTCAAAATTTTCACAGTTAGAAGGGAAATTGGTGAATATTTGATGTTGATCACAATCACATATATCATACACATTATCTAAATTAGACACTTGTTTCCTGTATGTACAAATGAACTCATGTAGGTAGTCTTGACAAAGGGTTGGGATGATTTTTATGGAAAAATGAAGCATAACAGGAAATCCTATTTGAGGTCCTAAGGTGAGGAGGATCATTAAAAAAACCCTTTGGAAGGGATAAATTGGTATATGGGGTAAGGATCACTTTCAAAAGGTCAATGGCATTATTCAGGCCTCCTGTCTCCAAAAACACAAAATAGAGGTCTAGGCCCTTTTTGAGGGCATCACCATATAGAGTTATGTTAATTTATAAGACCTAAAAATACATTCATTGGAAAGAAACTATATAGGTCTCTTGATTTTCAAAGAAGTAGGTGTAGTTGTTTTGAAATGGTTGGTTTTCAAGAACTCCTAAGTTGCTCCCAAAAACACTGAAAACATGCAGTGGTATCTACAGGCTTGTAATGTGATGAATGTATTTTAATAGTTAGAGGTAAAATAGGGATACATTCATGTTGGAATTTTTTCCATGTGTTATAAATAATATGAAATAGTTAAATGATTTTCAAGGAATAAGATGAGCTTTGATATTCCCTACATGACCATTCCTCAGTCCATACATAGATCCTAACAATACCTACAACCGTGCATATGGAGAAATAAATAATGAGTTAGGAATAGGGTGCAAGAGATGCCAAATGAGAGTATATATCTGATGAAACAATGTGTGATCACCTCAATGATGATCATGGTGCCATATATCAGCTATAAATATTATAAATCAAACCTACATAAGCCTTAAAATCCTAAGTGCACCTACAATCCTATGTAGGACTGTGGATAAACAATGAACAGGCTTAAGGGGCCAAAATAGTGAATAAGAAATAAGAAAGGTGAAAAAGTGGAGCCAAATTACTTATCAAATGGTCTGGAAAAGATAAAAGGTCATATGCACTATTTTTCAATCCTAGACCCTATGTTCACCTACAGGTAGGGGTTATCAAAGAATTATCTTATTCATAACCAAGGGAGCCAATTTGATGTTTCCAAAATGCATTCAAGGAGAAAAGGTGAGATTGGAGTGGTGAGATAAGTGAAAAGAAACTTTTTGAATATAATGACTACCTTCATGACCTCTAGGTAGGATAAAAAAGCAATAGACATCTATCTACAAGGGGCTTTTCAAGCAAGTTCTATCTCAGTCTAGCAGGGTTGTAAAGTAGATTAATGTTGATGTTTTTGATGATTTAAGAAAAATAAAGGATCAGGGTGAGTTGAAATATAAATTATAATTACTTCATAGGATATTTAAAAGAGTTAATGGGCACTTTGATAATGGATAAAATGTAATTACACCTAAAGGTAGGGTTGTGGGAGAGCATTTCAACATAGGCAGTGTTTTGATGGTTGATTCAATATAATGTTTTAAGGGATCTTAGGGGAAAGTAAGGTTTAAATGAGAATGAAATTAATATAAAGAAAAATTAAATGGACCTTAAACATCCCACACAAGCTCCAATCAGTCCTTGATCACCTACAATAGACCCAAATAAGGTTGTCTCAGTCAGTAAAGGAAACTCAGTCGTATGTTTTCAAGGGCATAAAGAGTGCATCAAAGATAAAAATGATAGAATAGTGATTAAAGTAAATGAATAATGGTCATAAAAATTTAATAAGTCCTTTATAATGAAAATAATATAAAGGGAGAGCTTTAGAAAACACAAGACACAGTCCACCCTATCATAATCCTGCATACAATGTTCTCTAACAGTCTATTTTGGAATTTGGAGTTTTGGAAGTTATAGACACCAAATCAAGGGATAAATATTTGTGAATATAATTTTTATGCCTTAGTGAGGACTAAAATGTGTTTATTTTGATAGACAAACATGATAAGTAGCCCTTGTTTTGTCTCAGATAAGGGACACTTCCCTAAATGCATGAGGCTATTAGGTTTTGGGAGAAAGGGATGGAGAGTGAACCAAAGGTTTGTTTGACCTTTGAAGAAGGTGTGATGAGATTTAATATCCATATAACAATTATAATAATCAATCATATAAGCATGAAACCAAGTGAAATGGTTTGGGGAGCTAAGTTTTTAGGTAGACCCTAGAAGATAGGCTTAGGCCAAGTGACCAAGGATGAGGTCACTTTCATTCTTAGACATCAGTGGGATTTAAAAATAGTGGCAACATGTTTTTAGTGTCATATAAAATTTATCAATCTATTCAATAGAAATTAAATCAAGTAAGAGGTTCTCAAACACTAAAAGTTGCAGGTAGGCTTATGATGCAAGGTCTAGGCCAAGGCTAAATGGAAGGCCACTCACACTTTTAGACATAGAGGTGATTTATACCATATTGGAACATGGTTATAGGATGACTAAAAATATTTTTGATCTCTTAGAGTGAAATTAAAACATTAGGAAGGCCATTTTTGGCTTAGAGATCAACTTAGCCTTGTAAAGAGACAAAAAACAAGCCTAAGTAGTCATTTTGAGATGCTCATATATTTGTTGAGGATATGCATGGGATCCAAAGGAGTTATGGGATTTTATTAGGGGTATTATAGGAAATATTTTTGGAAATTTTCCTTAAGTTTGATGCCCCAACATAATGAACAATTGTTAAGACTGAAAATAGGCCTAAAACCCTGTTAAACCCTTGCCAAGGACTAGTCTTGGAAAATTGAGTTAGAAATATAATATAAGGACATATTTTGAAAAAAATTAAAATTTTTACTTGTATAGGACCTCCCCACTCTGATACACACATTTTTAGTCATACAGACTTGTATGGATGGGGGTAGAAATATGCTTTTTCCCACTATTTTATGTGTTGTGTAGGCTATAGGAGGAATTAAAAGATGAAACAAAATTTAGGAGGAATATTAAAACTTAATATAACTCCAAATATTAATTTTAATACATTAAAAAATATCTAATTTCTCTAACTAGGTCCTTCAACTCATCCAGTCAAAGCTAGCCTAATGCTCAAGCTAGAGTGAAGGGAGAAATTCTTCAAGTAAAGTGATTTTAAGGTGTTCATGATGCTTCCAAGGAAATGGATGGTATTGAAACTTTCCATTAAATCCATATAATGTATTTTCATGGAAAAATTATGCCAATTTGGAAGCCAAATGTGCAAGGTGCATGGAAGGGTAGTTTTCAAGGCAACAGAGGATGATGGCTCTCTACCAAGTGATTCTAGAAGACCAGGCATGCAAAAAATGAATGGAGATGAATGTATGAGATCCTCATCTTTAATTAAAATAATTTATCCTTTCCTAAATTAGTTACAAGTCACTCAAATAGGCCTAATCATGAAGGTAATTTTCTATGCAAGAAAAGGAGTTTTAGGCCACTTTACATAACTTTGATGACTTGAATTTATATGTTTAGCTCATAAACTTAAATGGTTTTACCCATATCCTCTTCACATGTATAGATGAATAAAATTCTTATCTTTAAAAGTGTCCTTGTGACCCTTGGACTTCTTTTTCTCTCTCTCTCTCTCTCTCTCAAACTCTATAAGAGTTGGCCATTTTGGCATTGTATTGGAGGCTCCACCTAATTATGGTAAAGACATACTCAATTTTACACCTTTTGATCAATAAAATGACTAAATTTTACCTATTTCATGACTGTACTTAGTGTGTTTACTTGAATGTGTAATCTTGTATAAGTGAAGACTAAGGATTTCTTAGCATGTTGCTCATTCTTTTCACCTACTTGCATCTTCTTCTTGTAGGTAATGTGATGATTTATAAGATATGTCAAGGTTTAAGTGAGTTATTATTTTCATTATTTCCCTCATAGGCCTCTTTTTTAGTCCTCCTAGCTTTGTACATTCATCTATAACCCCACAATGTAACATTGATGCAAGAAAACATTGATTGGAGAGTGTATATTTCAGTTGTCCTTTGATTTCAAGTGTCAAATACATATGGTTAGATTTGATCAACACATATGGTGTATCACCTCCATTATAGTAGTTTTATTTTAGTTATCCTTCTCCCTTTTCACCCCCAAAGCTAGTAGTAGTAGTAGTCAAGTGGTACATCAAGGGAGCTAGCCCTATCTAGAGACTCACCTCATTGCTTAGGCTACCCACAAGCATAGAGGTGATTCCATTGTGACACTTTTATGAGGATATATTTTCATCTCCTCAAAGGGTGCATATCCAAGTTACAACATGTCCCTTGGCCTATGTGTGCCACTAACAATTATGTGTTAAGATTGTTGACATTGATGGGTTCCATGATCTATATCATGTATTATTACTACATATTATTATTCATAGATACTTATATTGTATGATTATTTGATACATTTATCCAAACATGCCATTCACATTCCCTACATTCTATATGTTACATACATTCATTGATTGACACATATAATACTATTATTAAATATTATCCAAATGATTATATGATATTATAGGATGTTATCTTTACACATGACATGATACAATTAATTCTTATTTTGATGTGAGTGACTTATAAGATGCACACCTCACCTTAAAAGAGGTAATTAGAGTAGGATTTTCATGGAGACATAAGAATCCATGATGATAAAATCATAACAAAGTACAGGTTTCACATATTTTATATATTTAGATTGATTTAGATATCATATGATTTAGATACATGATAGATTTTTCACATTTATATAGAGTACAGGAGCATATGCATTTATGTTATATATACTTGAGTAAATATTCTTATATACTTTGGTGTATATTCATGGGCATATGAAAAACTTATAGGAATAAAATTACATGTTCTCACATACACATACATTTGAGATACAGATTCTCAAATTTAGCATATAAATGCATATCATTCTATATTAGTTGGTACAGATTTAGGGTGAATTATTTTGGTTCATACACATATGCAATGGTTATCATTTCACTTCATACTTATCATATCTATGGTCATGATAGAGGTGTGGACATGGTCCATTATCTTTTGATCATACATTCTATTCTATGTTGAGTGAAACTACACAAACTTATGTACATGGTGTGGACATAAACATTGTTCATTCCCTTTTAGCCATAATTTTTTTGTTTTTACATGGATAAAATTGGATTAAAATGTTACAATTAAATTTATAATCCATTTTTAGTAGTTGATTCATCTTTTAGTGAACCTTGCCTAATCAGTTCTCTCATTTAATTATGTAGTGGTTTCTTTGAATGAACTTGGCCTCATGGTTCTCTCTTTTTACTACATATTTATTTAGGTTAGTACATTGTGTGCTTTTACCCACATTCATGAGGGTTCGGTCATTTTTATATCTAAACATATAATTATACATAATAATATAATTTTTGGGCATAATAACTCCACCTCTCCAATTCTATAAAAAGGAAGCATCATCTCTAATAAATTCAAGGAAAACATCATTTTCACCAAAACATAAGTGTACTCTAACCCTTTTTATTTCAAAAATTTTATATTTAGATTTTTTTATTTAACTACAGATATTGACAACTTCTTTATCATTTTAAGTTTGCATGGAGAAAACTAGTATATTTGGATCCATCTCCAAAAATGCAAACTATGTTGTACACATTCAAGTAAATTTTATCTTTTTTATCTTGCAATTCCATTACTAGGATAAATGGGGTGCATTTAAAGATATTAAAATCTAATCTTTTATAGTTAACCATGGAAATCTTGACATGACTTGAGAACTCAAAAAAGATCATAATTTTCCATCCTCTCACACTTACATGTTATATTTTTCCTTAGAGTCTAAATCTCATTAGTTTTACTCATTAAATAATTTTAAATGATCAAACTAATTATTAATAACTAATGATCTATAGTTAAGACCCCATGAGAACACAAATATTAAACTAATAATGCTAATATTAAACCAATGCAATGCAAAACTTCATTGGAAACTTCAACTTTTCATATGATTTAGCTTAGATGTATCTTTAAGGAATATTTATAAATGTTAATATCCAAAAATGGACCATCTATCTTTGAGTATTTGAGAATTGGATTTAACAAGAATGACTTTTGATGTACAATTTATCATCATAAAATGGTAGGGCTTCATTATGAATCTTGAGCATGTCAAATAACAAAGAGCTTAGGTATATTTATAACAAACTAGGATCAATGAGGACCCTTTATATCACTTCCAAGATGAACTGATACAAATGAGTCCTCAATAATGTATTTGTATTATAACATGTATTTCTAATTTAATCACTTTATCTTTCCCAATATGAATGGTGGAGGATGGCTCTTGGAAATATCCAAGAAGGATTAATAAGAGACCTTTATTTTGTTTCTAAGATGAAGCCTGGAGGATTTTTTATGTAGGAGCATTAGGTTTTTGCTCTTATTTTTTGAAACTTTTTTCTTAGAATAGGTTAATGAAGTATATATTAGTCATTTAGAAGGTTTTCAAACCTTTAGCATTCTAAAATTTGATCATTTGAGCCTAATAATAATTTTCTTGCAAAAACTATTTTTTGAAAATTTGAATTTGTAAAGGATATTTGAAGGGAATTTCTCATCTCCTAGTGTAGCCAAAGGTTATGGTCCTTCATGGAGGGTTAAATTAAGGTAATGTACATGTGTAGAATATTTCTAATACATTTATTCATACTATTTTTTTCAAACTCTACTAAGGTTAAGACTTAGGTTGAGTTAAGAAGTTAATTAGAGACAATTTAGGATATTGAAGTGATGAAGGGTGGAGGATAGAAGTAAAATTTTTAATTATTATGTAGTAAGGATTAAAAAATAATAAATGAGACTAGGGACTCCAAGGTATGGAGAAAATAATGAGAGAATTTTGTAAAATAGGGTTATCAAAGACTGTGCAAGGTTTTACACTAAAAAATATTAGAAATATTGTCTTATTGGGTTAATTTCTTCCATTTAAAGCTCATAACATATGTAAGTAATTTTTTTTATTATTTCATGGATTATTATCATTTATTTATAAGGTATTTTTTCATGTTTTAAACTTGAAAAGGATAATACATGTTGCTACAATCAAGAAAAATTGATATAATAGTCAATAAAAGTTGTTTTTCACCAATTTTGAGATTGTTTAAGTTATAAGAACAATTATAATATTAGTATAAACATTTAAAAAGTATTATAAAATAAAAAATATTCTAAAAAAATTATTTAAACTCAAATTTCCATTGAATTTTAGCTCATTGCCTGCATATAGTCAAGACAAATGTTTCTTTAGTCAATAAAGGTTGATTCGTCAAGTTTTGGGATTATGCAAGGTGACTAATTAAATGATAGAGTAGTATAATTATGGGGTATACATTTTAAAATTTAAAATATTAAAAGATAGGTAATTTTACATAATTTTTATGCTTTTGGCCTATGTGTAGTCAGGAAACCCTAAACTAGGGTTGTAAAGACTAAAATCCTTCTAAAACAAAAATGAACCAATTAAATTTGATAAAACTTGGTAGTAAGGTGTATGAGGATGTTATTAAAGTGTTAAAATTGTTTTAAAAGTGATTTTTACAAATTTAAATAAAGTTATTCCAATATCTTAGTCTACAAGCCTAATTCCTAAGCCTAAAGACCATGATTTAGTGTTTTATTGCATTTTCAAAACTGGGTAAAGATAAAAATAAAAATTTGAATTGATAAAACATAAAGTGAATATGGAAATGTATTTTTAATTATAAATACTCCTAGTTTTATTAATATTAATAGTCAGTAAGGCTTGTAGGCCTAGTCATATCTCTCTTAAATAAACTACAAATTTGATCTTCCTTAACCCTTCCCATCAATTCTCATCATAATATATTTGTGAGTCATTGTGGACCATTCATATTATTTCCAAGATGAATGGTGGATAATCAATCCCAATAAATCACATGAATAACCAATGTTTCCAAGATGAAGGGTTAAGATTACTCCCCAAAATATCTCTAAATTTTGTGAACTTGTTTGTACCAAGTGGTTTGGTCATTATATTAACTAGTTGCTCTATAGTGGGGAAATAGAAGAGACTAATGTCTTCATTTATAACCAACTATAAAATTATGTTGAACCTCAATGTGTTTGGTCCTAGCATAGAATATTATATTCTTCACCATCTTCAAAACATTTTGGTTATCACAGAAAATTAGAGTAGGCTTTGATGACTCAAACTAAAGATCCTCCAAGAATTTATTTATCCACATAGTTTCACAACCTGCACTAACCATAGCTTTATACTTTGATTCTATTGAATATAATGTTATTGTAGTTTTTATTTTGCTCTAACATGAAAAAAATCTTGAACTAAGAGTGAAAACATAACATATTGTAGATTTTCTTGAATCTATCGATCCTACCCAATCAGAGTCAAAATATCCTTAAAGCTCAAAATTTATAGGCTTTTCATATAGTATGCCAAAGTCAAGAGTAACTTTGACATATAATAATACCTACTTTTCATCTAACCAATGTACTTACTATGGTTTAGACATGAAGAGAGATAGAAAACTCACTAAAAAACAAATATCTAGTCTAGTGGTAGTGAGGTAAATGAGACTACCCACTAGCTGATGATACACTATTTCATTAACCAGAGGTGAATCAGTGTCAGTTGAAATTTTAGCTCCAACTTCCATAGGTGTGTGAGTTGGATTAAAATCCATCATTATAAACCTTTGAATAATGATTTGGCATACGTATTATGTGACATAAATACAAAACATTCTCCTTACCAAAACTCAACACCTAAATAGTATTTTAGGAGTCTTATGTTTGTCATGTCAAAATTATAACAAATTTCAGCCTTCATATGTTGAATGAGACTAGCACTAATCCCAATGATGGATAAATCATCAACATATATAATGAGAATCAAGATATCATCACTAGACACTTTTACATAGAGATTTGGTTTAGAGTTACACATTTTAAAACCAAACTCCCTAAGGTATGTATCTATCTTCATATACCAGGCTCAAGGAGCCTACTTAAGCCCATATAAGGACTTGATCAACCTGCAAACAAGATGTTCCTTACTAGGAATCTAAAAATCCTATGGTTTAACCATGTAGACTTCTTCCTCCAAATCTCCATTGAATAAAGCACTCTTGACATCCATTTGGTGTAACTACCATCCAAACTGAGAAGCAATAGCAAAAATCAAACAAAAATTTACCATCTATATAGTAGGAGAAAAATTCTCCTCATAATCAACCCCTTCATCTTGTGCATAACCTTTTTCAATAAGTTTGGCTTTGTGTTTGTCTAAGGAGCCATCTAATTTGAATTTTACCTTGTAAATATATTTACAACCAATGGATTTCTTTCCTGGTGGTAGCTCCATGAGCTCCCAAGTCTTATTTTTCATCAAGGAATCATATTCCAATTACATGGCTCATTCCCACTCATGCTTCCCTTTAGCATATGATAAAGAATTAGGCTCAAATACATGTGAAACAATAGTTTTTAGAGAAAAATTATCATTCTCACCTTTATTACCAAATTGCTTTCCTAATCTCAATCTTTTTCCTTCCACACCTTGTGGCAAGTCTCCTTCCTTTAGTGCTTCCATTATGGCAGAATACCACTTTGGATTATTTTATTGTTTTGTTGAAACCTCACAATGACCTACATTAATTCCCTCTCTAGAATGTTATTCCATTGATGAACTAGAATCCTGCTCAACTTTTACACCACACCTTATAATAGAATCATTAGAAGAAAATAATGACTCAATATCTGAAACTATACCAGTTACTGTGAAGTATGACACATTTATTTACCACAACTTTGATAGTAGAAACATCAAGTAATTTTTAGGCCTTTGACTACTAATTGTACCCAATAAACATATATGCTTTGATTTTTTTATCCACGTTACTTCTCTTTTGACTAGGAATAACTACAAAAGCTAGACAACCAAAAATTTGAAAAACACTTACATATGGAGTTTGACTTGACCAAGCCTCCTTTGGAGTCATATTCTCCAAGAATTTCATAGGACTTATATTGAGGATGTACACCACCATATTCACTCCTTCTTCCCAATATCTATATGGGACATTTTTGCTTTGGACCATACAATGAGCCATGTCCATCACCATCTTATTTCACCTTTCCACAACTCCATTTTGTTGTGGAGTGTAAGGGGTAGTATATTATTATGTATGTATTCAGTGGCACAAAACTCCTTGAACTATTTTGAGATGAACTCACCCTAATTATCCATTTTAAGAGATTTCACTGACCTTCTTGCCTATTTTCCAACCATTGCTTTCCAAGTAAGGAAGTTAAAAAAATAATCAAATTTCTTCACTAGAAAGTATACCCACTTTTTCATTGAGAAATCATCGACCAATAATAGAAAATAATGGGATCCAGAAGGGGTAGGTGTCTAAATTAGACCATGAAAATCTATTTGTACCATATCCAATACTCCCTTAGCTCTTGAAGCTTTAACAACATCAAATGAATGTCTAACTTTCTTCCCCAACTGACATCTAATACATACATGATGACTATCCCAAATAGAAGGAATCCCCTCAACCATCTTATTCTTTCTCAATGTAGTCAAATACTAGAAATTCAAATGCCCATACCTTTCATGCCATATTGAACTTGTGTTATCAACCATAGCAAGTGCACTTTCCTTTTCCCTCTATAGATTTTCTAGCTTATACAAGCCTTTCTCACCAATCCCAACAATAATAATCTTGTTATCTCTGGTAGTGATTAAACATGTTGTCCTTGAAGCTTTACAACAAAATCAAATTTTGAAGTGATCTCACTAATAAAAAGATTTTTTTTGATCATATCATGAACATACCTAATTTTTTTAAATGTATACCAAACTATACCATTAAAATTGATCTAAACATTACCATATCCTTACACAAAATGAGTCCTACCATCTCCTAAAGATATAGATTCATTACTACTATCATTTTTAATAAAATACACATACCAGTCCTTTAGCATGTATAATGGTGAGATGCCCCTGAATCAAATTACCAAGCTCAATCCACCATAGAATTACCACTGAAAACCATGAAAGAAAAATTAGGAGATGATTCCTCACCTTTACCTTTAGCTACATTCACATGATGAGCTTTCTTTCTAGGGTTAGCCATATCATGTTGTCTTTTCCTACAATATTACTTAAGGTGACTAGGTTGCTTATAGTAAAAACATTTACACTTAGATCTCTTATTAGAACCACTTACTTGTGAAGTTTCTATCAGATAACTAATAGTTTTACCAAACTATTTACCCTTTCCTTTGATGAATAATGCACTTTCTATAGAACTAGATGTAGACAACACTATCAACTCCTACCATCTCTCCTTATACAATAGCAATATAGATAAATTTTCAAAGTCTAAATTATACATCTTAGTAATCATGTGTAAGGACTCGACAAATGACTCATATGAAGGTGGAAGATTCTACATAACCAGAGTAATCAAATCTTGCTCATCAACAGGCTTCTACATAGCCTTAACCTAATCACTGATGTCCTTAATATGAAATAAAAACTCATAAATAGATCCACCTTCCTAAATCTTAGTGGAAAACAACAAATTCTTCAAATATAATACCCTACTAGCTTTAGACACCTAGTATTTAGGAGTAAGACTAGTCCATAAAACTGATGCAATTGTCACATTTATAACCTCTAAGATTAGATTATCTACTATTAATAGTTTTAACAACATAAGATCCTCTCTATGACATTTATCATATTAATCATAACCAATGGTAGGCCTTTACTCTTTATCAAACACTATTTAATCAAGGTTTTGATATTCACATATTGTCAAAACCTTATGACTCCACAAACTGAAATTTTTTCTTGTCAATTTCTGTGAATCTGGCAACAAGAGGTATTGTAAATTGGCCATTTTAACCTATTTTTTTCCAAAAAATGAATATACCAAAAAAAATATAATGAATTTACATAAAATTCCTCCTACCCATAGGCTTAAATCATAAACCTGTCAATACATCCAATTTTTAGCAAAAAACACCACACTGTTTGGAAAATTTTAAATTTTCTATCTTTAAAAACACCAAAAAATGGACAATTTAAAAAAAAATATATATAGATGAATACAATTTCAATTTAAAAAATTCCTTTTATACCAATATCTAGATTAAAAACCTAAAAAATGGTGAAATTTTCACCTTCTAGAACTTTTCTGAGATAATTAGTCACTAGTAGGTCCCCAATAACCCTTATAAGCTAAAGTTTTGAATTATTTCAATTAAAA
The DNA here is from genome assembly GCA_037957365.1 of Torreya grandis. Lineage (NCBI taxonomy): Eukaryota > Viridiplantae > Streptophyta > Pinopsida > Cupressales > Taxaceae > Torreya > Torreya grandis. Next base: position 2,953,904 of record JARHVA010000788.1, read on the forward strand.
AATTAAAATTAATTGAAATAAAAGTTTATATTAAAATTTTCATAAAAATAATTATCCAATTAGAAAATTAGCCTACCTATAAAAATTCAAATGCAGATTCTAGGAGAAATACTCAGTCAAATTAAATTCCATTAGTTCCTATCATCTCCTCCCAAAAAATATAAATTTTTAGACCCCTCAATCACCAAAAATAGTTCCCAAATGAAAATTTGGTAACTTTTTAAACTAAAGATAAATGGCCACTTTAAAACATAGGAAAAATAAAAGTAGGCCTGTGAGCCTCTTCTGCTACCTCCTACCACTTTTCATTTGCTAAGTCAGGTCTCCTAATGCTTCTCTCCTAATTACAGGCTTTCCTATTGGTCACAAGTACCATCAAATGATTCACACTCTTCCCTAATAATATCACTCCTCTCTTATTGCATAGGCTCCCTCCCAAGCTTCCTACACCACAAGTTCTGGTACCATATTAGATTCAACAAAGAAATTAAGAAATATAATTAACCAGTGTAATAAACAATACATGAGAGGCATATTAAATAGGAATAAGATCCAATTGATAAAATAGGGGGTGGGAACAACCACAAGCATCAAGTAGCATAAAATATCTAAGCTCATAAAAATAAACTAACCTATTAACCCAAGTGGTTAAAACAACTAACCAAGGTGCATAAAAAATATACCTTAGTCAATAACCCAAGGTATTTACAATAATATGCTAACAATGTTAGTAGAGGTTCCTGGGTTCAATAGAATATGCTAATTATAGGGATAACTCCTATGATTTAAGGGAGAGATTCCAAAAAAGGAACACCATTACCCGATATTCAACTTTTATCCTAGGATCATAGACGATTATCCAATCTAGAGTAATCTTATGACTATCTGCTTTGATAGATATTTAATGGTAAACTTAGATATGATGAAATAGCTACCAAACTTGCAAAGAAAATACTCTTTTTCTATTCATTAATATAATAATATTTCTAATATATGAAATTAATTTGTAGACATTTACATCTAAATATTATCAATTCATGAGGTTATTATGCAATATTACCTGACTTCACAATGGGTAGATAATATCAATTAAAATATAAAACTAATTTCATAAGAGATAGTCTTGTAACACATATCACTACCCAAAATATATATCTCACATAATAAGTACATATCTATTGTATTAACCATCAAATAGTAAATCTTGTTAAAATCTTTATATCATGAAATACTCATTAAACTTTCATTCCAAAAATCTTAGGATTTACTCAAAAGGCCTGAATACAATATTACCCAATACTACCTAACACTATCTAACACTATCTAACCCATTCTACTACAATCCATTGGAATATATAGTCTTAAAAACTATATTGTTATAACCACAAAGGTTATAGTTGGCATCTAGATTGTCAACTTGTATTCTGTTGCATAATATTCCAAGTGCCTGATCCCAGCTACAAATAGAATATATTTGTGAAAATATTATAGGATAATTGTTAAAGAAAAGAAACCATGATCCCTATCCATGTGGCACATTCATAGATGATAGTGGTTAGTGTATAAATTCCTTGACTAACACTTTCCTAGACTTAAATTTTTGTCTCATCCCAAGACAAGACCATAAAGAATTAGGAGTCTGTAGAACCAAAGGTAGGTAGAACACATAGAAATCACAGATCACTCAAGGTGCCATTTATTATTTTTCACCCCTTACACACTACTTAGCTTCCCTCATAGGTTTTCAACTAATGAAAAATTTAATATACCACCCTTTTATGTTTTCAATAGACTAGCTATGTGGGTTCCTTGGTCCAACTAAATAAAATGGCTGACAATCAAAATTATAAAATTCCTTGTAGCAAAAAACTTAGCTAGATGGATGAAGTATCAATAGAGGTACTGATGCAATTTATGGTTATGAAGTGGAAATAACACTTTGAGAATACATTGAAGTAACATGCTTTTTCTAGTGTAGCTATTGATGGAGTTGACTGGGAGGAATAATGGTAAGGACATTAATGATTGGAGTGACAACACTATAAAATTTTGCCACATCCATGTTATAATTTTTCCAATTGATCAAATACTCCTGAACGTTGTGTAGAAGAGACCACCAAAGAATCTAAGAATACAAAAATTGTGAAATATCACTGTTCACAATAGAAGAGAGAGTGGATTTAGTAGTAGTGATTTTTATAGAGATTTTTGCATACAAATGAGTGAGCTTCTCAACATGGCATTATGCTTGGACCCCAAAAAAATTATTTCACAACATCTAAGTGTGCCAAACCTACAACTAGTGTATAAATGAATCTGAAGCTTGCATGAATGCTTGAAACATGAGTAAAAACCCAATATAAGTGATAGTGGGATCATTCATTGTAGATTTATAATAACTCATAGTGGTGAATTGAGGAATTATATTGTTCCATACTACATCCACTTGATATTTTTATTTGATCAACCCATGAGCCATAGCTATGGCTTTGATGATCACAATAGTGAGTTCATCTTGATAGAGTGCCATAATTTTTCATAACTCATTTTAATTTACTTTGATAGACTATCTTTGTAATTTAAGATGGTGAAACTATTGGATGCTCACCTGATCATGTGTAAGCTGAGCCACTATATTTAGAAGTTTCATGCGATCCAACATAAAACTAAGCTACACAACTTGAGAGTAAAGGGTGGGGTAGGAGTCTTCAATAATATTAATAATGTCTCTGAGTACACTTTTTAGGTTGGATTTATGCTACTACAATTGGGATACCCTATTATGTAATAAAACAGTAGTCTACACAATAGACTCCTAAAAAGTGGAAGCACCTTCCAAATACTTATCCAAGGAAAGTTTATAAACATTAAGAGATGCTTTAGTGGTGGGTGGAAGCATATCATATACAATAGTGGAGGTCATGGCGGGAAGGTACTATAATGAAGTGAGGGAAAATTAAAAGATGGTGTGATAAGAGGGAGCAGAAGGAACATCCATGAGGGCTAAGTGTTAGAACCTAAATGTCATAGCAAAATTAGGTTTTGGTGAGGCCTAACCTAGGGTTGGGATGGATGGAGAAGTAGAAGAGGTAAAAGGTGGAGTCATAGATGGTGGTTGTGGAGGAGTGGTCTATGTGGCCTTAACCTATGATAGAAGAGTGGGGGGATCTTTAGGCAATATGGGCACAGTGGTGGTCTTTATAACTGTTATAAGAGGTAGAGGGGTGAGAGGCATAGATCATATAGGTGATGCATCCACATATTTTATGGTCTCATAAGTGAATTTAGATGGATATTATATAAGTTTATGTGCCACCTCCATGTATAGCTTGTACTTAGCCTCATAACAAACTACTTCTTTGCTAGCTCATCAACAACATCTAGTTTGTGCACTTCTCTGGCCTTAATGAGTAACTAAACAATGGGTTGTAGATCCACTAATTTTAGGATCACCTCAATCTACTTAGGGTTTTTTCCTCTAAATCCTTTTATTTTTTTCCTTTGTTTTACTACTTCTTCACTTCCATTCTTCTTTTGTGCTTGATAGCTCATTGTGATTCTTCTCAGGCAGCTTGCTTTTCCTCTAGCATTTATGCTTCCAATACCACCTCTTTAGTATCAATGAGGGGCTCATTAGATTTTGATGAATAGGAAATCATAATGGATCCATGCACTATTTCCCTCAACACATGTTCCTTCTGACACTTGAAGCTAGGGGAGTCCTCAGTAAATGATAGTGTAATCCCTCCTAAGAACATAAGAGTTATTACAGATTATTGGGCTATAGGTGTAACCTACTTATCTTCATCCTTCATAGTCAATTTAAATATTTTCAATATGTGACACCTATGTTAGAGTGATTATGGTATAATATCAATAACATGATCAAATTTTTGGGTCTAAGAGGACTCACCAAAGTCAATGACTATCTTAAGTTTTGCTTAGAGCTATTGTAGTTTGGCTTACTCACTAATAGTATCCAAAACAATGGACTATAGATAAGCATGAAATTATACCCATAAATGTAGGGGAACTTACTTGTAAACTTTCACTATACACACTACTTTCCAAAATAAAAACTCTTTTTCTTCTTCCCTCTCATATAAATCACTAGCCATGTCTATGATCATAGTCTAGTAGACATCCTATTCATTAGTTTAAAAGTTATACCATTCATATTTTGTAATAATTTGAGGCACATGTGGGTCATAAAACTCAGTCTTAAGGATGCAAGTCTTCCTTCATGGAGGATAATGTGGGAGATGATTCATAATAGATTTGTGCTTTCCTTGATATGATAGAGCAAACATTGTTAGGGAAGTCTGTGTGGTGTTCACTAGAATGGTAACATCAAGTGGAATTATCTACAAAGGGGTTGCTCTATGTATGGCTAGAGTTTTTTGTTGAGAAAATTTTGGTTGGGACATATGCATATCAACAAAGAATGTCAAAGGAATAAATGGAGCCTTTGAAATCTCATGAATGTGGATAGAAGTTTCTTGTGGAAGATTCACCACCACTACATGTTAGCCCAAAAACTGCATCATAGGTGGTGGAATTATTGGGTTACTAAGCACCAATTCCATGAGTTCATCCCACCATGCATTGAATAACTATTGATGCACAAGGTAACTACTTTCACTATGTTTCTAGATGGGGTTTTAGAATGTAATTTTTGGCCAATAATCTACATCAAGATTGACAATTCCTTTGGGAGACCTACGCTATGTAAATATAAGTAATGATACTAAAAACTGATATTGAAAAGTTTATTTTGTAGATACGATGGCTTTTTCAATATTTTTTGTTAGCTTAGACACCATAAATTCTATCCAGTTCAATTGTTCTCCCTATAATATCATGTGATGTATAATATCAATGACACCTTTGGTGGCCTCCTTTATGGATTTGGTAGTTTACCAAAAATGTGTAGCAATACACTCTGCTAAGATATAGATGGATTTATCTAGGATATCATCTAAAGGAATACCATGATTACCATGGGTATCAACCTCCTTAATCTATTGTAAAATTAGAGGATATTTTGATTTTTAAGGTACCAAAGAACATCCATGTGTTGCCATGCCTGTGGCCCTTTCCATCATAGCCTCATTCACATATATAATGATGTCTGTAGATATATATATCTTCCAATAATTATACCTTCCCAAAAAAATGTTCCATGATTTCACTAATTTAAAAAAATGTAGGAAGCTAAATTAGGCAATCCAAATTAGTGTTGTGGAACATATGTGGTGGTGTAATTACCAAAGGTTGTGCCTTCAGGGCTACTTCAGGAACAAATAATCTTTCTTCAGTGCATTTTAGAAAGGGATATGCCTCAAGATCTATTTTTTTGCCTAGCATATGCTTGCATCAACCCTAATATCTTATAATTATGTAACAGAGAGAATTTTAATGAATTGAGGTAGTGTAGTGGTGGCCATCATGAATATCTCTACACTGAGGTGAAACTGGTTGGAATATAGGAGTATAGAGTGGTGTGAGAGACTTGAAGGGAGGCTTACCAAATTGCTTGAAAATAGATAAGCATGAAACAATGATTTAACTATTAACAAGGTCTATATATAGAGTTGTCAAATGATGTTATTCTTGAGAGTTAAATGTGCCAAAATTGTCTCAAGATCTTTTGAAAAAACATTAGTAACCAAATATTTGAATTGATTAGTTGGCACACTTTTGCCGATGTGGCATATTTTTATGGTGGTCAGGTGGAGTGATATGACCCACCAAATATGTGAATTTATTATTCCCTTTCCTAATGTGGATTATGATAATTATTTGGAGTCTATACTACCTATCTCACATGTGTGGTTATTAAGACCTATCTCTTAGTTGTCATCAAAATTTCTATCATACATAGCTTTCCTAGATAATTATCTTTCATTACCACCTATTTTAACCATGGTATAGATTCTTTCCTCCCACTTATGTACAATTAACTATAACCAATTTATTTACATGTAATTTTAAACTTACATACAAAACATAAAAAAAACCAAACCCAATCCACATAGCATAAAAATGAATCCTATGCTAAACTAGTACAAATGAGCACATATGCTTTCCTAGGTATATAACTTAGTAGAGATAGGGTTTAAGCCTAATACCATTCACCTTTATGGTCAAAATGGTACCTTTTAAATCCCACAGGACCACCATTCCTAGTTGCAGTAATGCATGAATAATATATAGTCCCTTCCAATAGATGTTTAATTTTCTTAGAAAAGCTCAAAATTAGCTATCATACAACAAGACAAGTTGATCTATCTAAAATTATTTAGTGTGAATATTATTATAGTGATAAGCTTTCTTTTTGATCTTATTTACTCTTACATTTAGGTTTCTATATGATGGTCCTTATCCATTCTATTTAGGTTTAATAGCCTACTCCTTAAAGATTCTAGTCTCCCATACACATAATGATTGTGATCTGTAGGCTAGGTAAAATATACTCTAATGAAATTACTACTTCTAGACCATAGAGCAGTTGAAAGGGGTAAAAATTGAGGCACATTTGTAATGTGTGTGATATGCCCATAAGATGATAGGAAGTCTATCCTCCCAGTCATTGTGCTAAACATCATAGACTTTTGTAAGCATCTTACCTAAAACTTATTTTTTAGCCTCCACTTGATCATTCACCTGAGGGTGATAGGTTTTAATTTTATGATGTGACATGAGGAATTCATTAGTAAGTGTTTCTATCATTTTATTCATAAACTGGGTACCTCTATCACTTACTAGCTTAATTTGACACCCAAACCTGGTGATTATGTTCTCATATAAGAACTTTGTTGTATCCTTTACATCATAGCCATTTATCATAGTAGCTTTGACCCACTTGGTAAAATAGTTAGTTGTAATGATTATATAACATACATGATTGAATTTTTAGGGTGGATTGATAGGTTTGACAAAATTAATCCCCCATTGTTCGAAGGGTCATTGTGTAAGCATTGGATAGAGCAGTATTTCATCTTGATAGTTTGGCTTTCCCATCTTTTGATAAACATCACACTCTTTTTCAATTTATTTTGCATCTTAAAATAAATAAGGACACCATAGGACACTTTGAAAAAAAATTCTTCCTATAACATCCCCAACAAAGTGACCTCTAATGATGCCTTGATGTGCTTCTTCAAGTACTTGAGTTCATTCATGCTCAAGTGCAAGTTTATACAGTACTTCATTCTTACATGGATAGTATAGGAATCATCCTATGATACTAAAAGGAAAGGCTATAGTAATCAATTGATTCTCTTCTCACTCTATGTAGTGTTTTATAAATGTCCCATATTCTAAAAACTATGCAATCTATTCTAATTATTCAATAATTATAGACACCAAAAATAAATATGCATCAGGTTATTTATTGGGAATTTCCTCTGGCTCTTGTCCTTTTTGAATCCAACTAAAATGGTCCATTCCAACATTCTCTTGACTAGGTTCAACATTAAAAAAAATTAAACTCCTAAAAAATCATTAACCATTAAGATATCTGACCTCCCATAAAAGTTTTATTTATTAGTTAATGGAGGGCTTGATGATCAATGAACAACTCAAATAGAGTAACTAGTAAGTAATGGCAAATTTTTTGTAGTGTGAATACTATCTCAATGGCTTCTCTCTCAGTCTTAGTATAATTATTTTTAACCATAGACAACTTGTGACTAGAAAAATAAATGGGGTGATCCAAACCACCCTCTCCTAGTTGTTCCAACATAATGCCAACTATGATCCTTGATGTGTCCACATGTACATGGAAAGATTTACTCTGATCTAAAAAAATCAATATTATTTCAGTTACTAACCTCTACTTTAAATTGATGGATGTTTCCTAATAGTCATCTGTCCAAACAAATAATGTATCCTTCCTTAATAATTTATCTAAAGGGGTAGATATTACAACATACCCTTTAATAAACTTTCTATAGTAGCCTATATATCCAAAGAAGGATCTCACCTCTATCTCACTTATGGGTGGTCGTATTCCCATAATTACTATGATCTTCGCTAGATCCACCAAAATACCTTTGTTGCAAACTGAAAAAACCTCAAAGGGCATAAAAATTAAACATTTTTAAAAATTGAGTGCTATCCACAACAATATATATCTTTCTAACGTCAATCTTAGTTTGGATAAGTGATTCCAAAAAAATGAAAAAAATACCCAATCGTCCAAATAGACTTCTAATAAATCATGGATGAAATCCTTAAATGCAGAATAATAGCCCTTGAAAAAACCATAGGTACATTTTTCAATCCAAATGGCATTGCCTTATATATAAAATAACCCCATTATGTTACAAATGTCATCTTGGCTCTATCTTCTTCTATGATTAGAATCTAATGGCACCCATTGAAACTATCAGTAAAGGAATATACCTCATGGCCTATGATTACTTCCAAAACTTCATCGATAGATGGGATAGGGAAAGGGTCATTAATGCAAGACTCATTTAAAATATGATAGTCACCATAAACTCTTATCTCACTGGTCTTCTTTGGTGAAACCACCATAAGACTCACCTAGTCAGATTTTTCCACAAGAAAAATAATTCTGACCTCCTACATGTAGTCCAGTTTAGCCTTGACTTTAGCTTCATGTTTGGGTTTAAATGGTATGGTATTTTATTAATCATTTGTGCACACTCCTTTATTTCAATGCACATCTCCCCCAAAGATGGGTCCACACCCTTGACTTTAGTGAACTTGGTTAGGAAGATATCTTGATAATCTCACAAAAGTTGTAGTACCTTAGATATGTTTTCTTGTGACCAATATTCACCAATATGTACCAATTTTAGAATGTCCTCGGTCTCAATGTTATCAATGTGCTCCTTTAAGGGTTCATGGTAAATATTATGTTCTTCCTAAGGAATGGAATCATGTAGTATCCATTTGAGTTTCTATTATAGAAAGTTAAGATGTTTTAACCTTTATTTTTTAGATTATTCTATGACTGGTCCTAGAATTTTCTCAACTTCTCATTTTGATTTGAATAATTCTATGAGAGTCATATCATCCTCCTTGGCTGAATCTATTGTCCACTCATCTTCATCTTGTATTTTATGACATGGTTTAACATAGACCTTTTCCTTGTCCTTATCTATTTATAGGCCTGTAGAGCTTTATTAAAATTACAGGCTATGTCATGGGAGGATAATGAATCAATTAATCCATCTAAGTCTTAAATCCTCCCATGGCATAGAAAAACCTTTAGATTCTACAATGGCTTATGTGTTGAAGGGTTGCCATATTTGAAAATAAATGTCTAAATGAAATTGTTTTGAACATGTGCCATATGTATTGTCTCACTTCTACACTCTTGGTGGATATACCAAGTAGTAGGAAGGGTACCCAAAGTGTAATGGAAAATATGTACCTAATACTTTGAAGAAATAGCCTCCATAGTCCATACCTCAACATATCAATAAATATAAAGCTCAAGGCAAAATCCTTCATGAAATATTGGCTAGTCTTTCCTTACTCCTTATAGCAACTAGAATCAATCTAGAAGGATTTGATAGGATTCATCCCATTTCATAGGAACATCCTTATATACAAACCACTAGTTCATAGTAGTCCCCTTTAATGCATGTGTAAGATAACTAATTCTCTAGTCAATGTCAGGCACATATTGTTAGAATCATAGAATAAATTGACCAACATCCTTGGTGGTAAAGTAGTGTGGTAGTTGGCCTTTTATTACAAAAACCATGCATAGAGGTCAGACCTCATAGTCACCCTTCATATAATTGAGAATATGAGTCTCATAATCTCCACTTAATGAAGAATACCTATCCCAAGGTAGAATGCATTCTCTCATTGGTTGCATGTAATCTTGATTTATTTGACCAACAAGGTATAAAAAATCTATGTTTGACTGAGTTTGTTATTTTATGGACATAGAACATACATCATCTACCAATAATGGTGGAATGTCCACATGTGGTAACATAAACATAAGAGGTAACTCCTTTAACCACAATGGTACCTTAGGTAGGCTTGTACAATTATAGAATAAGCCATATTTATTGGCTCGTAAGGATATTGATCTACTTTTAGCATTCACCTTCATCCAACTATTCTCACCATAAACATAGGGAGAATCCAGCTCTCTAGGAATACAATATGATTTTTGTCTATCCTTATTTAAAGGAATAAATATAATCTTGTCTCCCTGATGAGCTTCCAACTTGTTCCTTATTATATTGATGGTAATTTAACCATCATAGGAATATTTTTTTCCAATGATAATAGGGTACTATGTCTCATCCATCTTCATATTTATGAATTTAGAGTCACCACACAAGCTCAATTTTACAACTTTGATCTCTGTCCTATAAATGACCAATTAGTTCAACATGCCCATAATCCATAAGACTTAATGTCACTGGGTTATAACTTAACGTAGGTCAACTACTAGAAACCATGTTGAAAAAGGGATCATATTGATAGTGTTACCAAAATTGAACACTATGTTGGGTACCTCATACCCTATGATTTCAATGTCCATCCTTGAATCAATGCCCCATGGTTTTTTGGTTTTTACATATCATATCATCCGATCTACTCATTTTTGGCCCTTTTATGTACACTCTAGTAGATTATGATCAAATTGTTGATATTCTATAAGATGACCTCATTTTTTAGTGTATTAAGGAGATTCATCAAGTCTATCAAGGTAGTGACAACACCATCTTGTCAAATGATGTGAACTCTTTGCCCATACATTTGTGCATTTGTGGGTATTACATCATCTTTAGTAGTCTCTTATTTTTAAATCATTTTAAAAATTTGTGCTACTTCATGCATCGACCCATTCTTCATAATGGGTTCTAGATACTTGTTTGATTATGATTTCCTAATCTCGTGGTCCTATGGAAATTTAAAATGGGGTAATCCTTGATCTTTGTGTTTTCAAAAAGTGACAGATTCTAAGAACACATCCTCTTAGGGTTGTGTGGTTACTATCTTTACATTTATTATAGCATTATACTCACTCTAATTTTCCAACACCAAACATTCCTTTGTATCATGTTATTTAAAAACCCTACAATAGGCATAGAAATATTGACGTTACAGATTCATAAGGTAATTCCTTTATACATGGTTGAATTAACTATACAAATAACATTGAATTGGGGGTCAAGGTCCATTTCCTCTACCTCCTTGTAGTCCTTATCATTAACCTCACCTCATTCCTCTATGGTATTCTCCTCTATTTGGTTGGAACCTTAGTTACTAAACTATTATCATTAATATTTTTTAAAATTCTATTGAGGGTGGTACCCTTACATTTTTTGGTTTCCCCTCTATCTACCATATTGATCTTGAGTTGGTTATAGGATCTAATTAGACTACATTGCCTATAGGACCACAAAATTCCATGAATTTCATGTCTGTGTAAGGTTTGTCTAGTTTTAAACAAGTGGATTCCAATTATGTATGTTCATAGGTTAGTATGTTGGTACCATCAATAGCTAAGGTACATTAGCTACATTAGTGCTATACATGTTCAATTTTTGTGTGATGATATCTTGTATTATTGTATTAGCTTTCTATATAGATACTACTAATACATTTTTAGTAAAATCTCTCAATTCTTGTAATGCTCAGTAGTTATTCTCATTGTGGTTGTGGACTTTGTAGAAGTTGAAATATAAATTTTGTGTGTTCCTTACATACTATTTTAGTTTATGACATTAAGATGTTGGATGTCCTACTATGTGATATATATCATAAAAAATAGTTTTTATTCTTGGGAACTCATTCCTATGGTGCCCTTCTTTGCCTCATTTCATGCACCAAAGATCTGATCAATGTCTCTATGATACTTCTTGTTGTTATTCCAATCTTGTTATGAGGATTTGTAAGGTGTTCTCTATCTATAAGTTAGGATATAAATCTCCCCCTTAATCTTCATTATGCTCTACTCAAATTGTAGTTATTCTAACTTTTTCTTTATTATCAAAAAAGGTTTACACAATAGAAAACCTTATCCTTGGTCGTAATCCCTCTAAAAATTAAGTAGTCTTATCCTTGTCTACCATAAAAAACTTGAATTTGTTCATTACATCTAAAAATATTTAATCGTATTCAAAAATGGTCTCTTTGACTCCTTGCCTAATTTCCTTGAGATCTTGTATGGTCTGACTAGAGAATTTCTAGACTTTAAATTATGAAATTATCATTATTTTAAATTTTTTAATGTATCTTGGTTAACACCTTTATGGAATAAGTTTTTTTATGCTCTACCAACCAATGCTCTAATCAAATCAATCTTCATCACTACTTCATTGATGATTCTTTTAGCTTGCCATTTCATAGTGTAGGTGAGTAGGTACTACTTTAGGTCTACAGACCCATCATAAGGAACTAGGTGGGTTAGTGATACCAATTGAGTTACCATAATATGGTTTCCTATAGGTATCATAGTTGATTTTGTTGCAATTGATGTCATGGATGCTTACAATGTAGAGTAATTCTATGTACTTTGGGGTGCCTCTTAATTTGCTGGTGGTTATGATGTCTCCTCTAGTTCTATGGATGTGGTAGTTTCAAATATATCTCTATCATCTCCTTCTTCTTATTCTAATATTTGAATATGTGTAATGAAATCCTTAGCTTGCATAAGAATTAGAGGATCTATCTTTGTAGAAAGCAATTTTGTTATGTTTTTCTTTTATTTGGCTAAGAAACTCTACACAACTTCATGACATGTAGGCTTTTATACTTTTAAGGTTTTTTTGTGAACTTCTAGGATTGTTCCTTATCAAGTGTCATCATATAAATCTATGTAATAATTACTACAATTTTGAAAAAAATGGGCTCAGGGGATGTGTGCTCCTTTGGGAAATGATCCTTACCTCTAAAGATGTATGTCTCAAAATTTGAACCTATATTATGTCTATGACTAATGTAATCCTTGATTTTATTTATGGAATAGCCTTCTTGGAAATTGTGAAATTTTACCGATCTATTCTACTTCTATGCTATTACCTTCTTTCATCCATGCTAAATCCTCATCTCTTCCTTTCACTCTATCTTTACTTTTCATAGGCTCCTTGTTTTGTCTCTCTTAACCACACACTTCTCATTGTCATCTCCTTTCATCCAAATCATCAATACTCCTCTTCTCCCTCTTATTTACAACTTCCTAGAACACACTATGTTTATTCCATTGTTTTTTTTGTCACAACTCTATTTATATCTCCAAATTAGTTTTTTAGTCTTTTTCCTCTTGATTCTCCATGCTACACTTAGGTTCAAGCTCTATCTCTTAGTTTTTTATTCATTCTCCCTTATCTTTCACACACACCCGTGACACTTGAAGTGACTAATCTATGTGGAAAGGAATAAGTATCATCACTTTCTCCACATCCAACATCTTAACGAGCATAAGAAGTCACTACAAGGATTTTCCTCTTATCCATCTAATAAATAGATACTTTTCCACTTCAAATGCTACATATCCTTGTACTACAAACTCTATTATATACCCATCAATGGTTGAATCAAACTAGTGATATATCATAAGGGTCCATTTGGTGTCTAAGTCCTAAAGCTATTCAATCTTCTCCTTAGACCACATAATGTCAATAGTCACATGAGATCTAAAACAATGATGTTTTCAACAAGCCAATTAGTCAACTAGCAATCTAGGTAATTCACACTAGAATATCTCATAAATTTCACCATAAATATGTTCCTGCATAGTTTGTTGTTTATAACACACTATTATTTGAGATTCAATATACACAAACTTAGTTATTTTATGATCCATCTAGCATTCCACATCTCTTTGACTAGGCAACCAACTTAGCATATACTCAACAATGAGTCCCACACTCACCACATAATTGTTAGCATAGGTTTCTGGGTTCACTAGAACATGTTAATTATAGGGATAATTCCTATGATTTAAGGGAGATTTTATAGGAAAGGAAAGTCATTACTTTATATTTATCTTCCATCCTAGGATCGTAGAGGTTTATATAATTTATAGTAATCCTATGACTATCTACTTTGATAGATATTTAATGGTGAACTTAGATATGATGACACAGTTGCCAAACTTGCAGAGAAAATACCTTTTTCTATTCATTAATATAAATTGATTTCTAATAGATGAAAGTAATTTGCAGATGTTTACAACTAAAGATTATTAATTCATGAGGTTATTATGCAATATTACCTGAATTCACAATGGGAAGATAATATCAATTAGAAGACAAAACCAATTTCATAAGAGATAGTTTGTAACATGTATCATTACCCAAAAGATATATCTCACATAAGAAGTGCAGAGCTATTATATTAACCATAAAATAATAAATATTATTACAATATTTATATCATGAAACACTCATTACAGTTTCATTCTATAATTCCTAAGATTTACTCAAAAGGCTTGAATACAATATTACCCAATACTATCCAACACTATCTAAGACTGTCTAACCCATTATACTACAATCCACAGGAATATATAATCCTAAAAAATATATTATGATAACCATAAATAGTATACTTAGCATCCAAGTATGTCATCCTATAATCTATTGCTAAATATTCCATATACCTAATTCCATATAAAAATAGAATATCTTCACAACAATCTTATAGGATAATTAGTAACCAAAAAGAAACCATAATCCCAATCCACGTGACACATTCATAGATGTGAGAAGTTAGTATACACATTGCTTGTCTAACAATTAGTTTGGATCACAAAATAATATTCCATAGGATCTCAAGATTCTTTCTTAAATGAATATGCCTCTTGGAAAAATAAAGGGAAGAATTTATAATTGAAAGGAAATTATGATTCTATTTACATAGAACTATAGTGATAAGAAAAATTAACTAACTTAATAAAAGATTAATCTAATTAATATAATGTAGAGAATTAATTAGTAGGATGCTTTATGGAAGGGAAGTATTTGAATTAATCGACTGGAGAAGTAGAATTAATGACTTGGTCAGACAGGATGAATTGATTAGAGAAAATGACCAAAATAATAATTAAATAGATATAATATGGTGAATTATACCACTTATAGATGACCCAAGGTGAATCAAAACTTGTATGTTAGTTGCATAGAGTAAATTGGGATGAACAGATGATATGGGACCAATTTGTGTGCAATTTTAGGAAGTCATTTCATTTTTAATTTTGACACAAAAGTGATTAAAATGGAGTTTCTACATTTTCCATTGTTTGAAGAGGTGTTATGAGATGCATAAAAAGTAATCTCTTCTAAAATACTAAGACAAATGTGTTAAAATGATGATGTAAAATTAGACGATGAAATAATGGATGTTATAATTTTGACATTCCCAACTGACAAGTAAAGGAGATTGAATGGAGATAAAGATATAGTTTGAATGAAATTAGTTAGTGATGATACCCCCTTGAGAGGGAATGTATGGATTAAGGAAATGGATGGGATCTAAAAAAATAGATGAAGAAGATAAAATGGAATAGAAGATTAACTTGTGGATAAGATTATGTCATTTGAGCTAATGCTTGCACACTTTGATTTATGATGATGATGAATTGATTTGCCCCAAATAGGGTATAATTGGGAAGGAAAAATACCTAAATAATAATCACACTTTTAATTTACCCAAAAAAGGTGAAATATATAGGCTTAGGCATGATCTATACTAAATAAGAAGCTTCACATTTGATTTTCCCCAAACAGGGTGAAAGTTACAAGCTTGGAATGATGATGCACCCCAAATAGGGTAGATGATTGATGAGCCCCAAAAAGGGTGAATTTACTAATTAAATTTATTTATGGGTAAACATGTATCAATTATTTAACTTGTTTCACATGATAATGATGATACGGATGACTGGAGTCAATAAGTTGACACAAATGTGTGTGTTAATGGTATAACAAAATTTGAAAAAAAGTAAAAAAAATTGAGGACATAAGAATGTTCAAAGTGATGAGAGACTAAAGAATGAAATAAATATAATTATTGAATATTGATATGACTATATTGGAGGAATATGTATTTTGATAAGAATAAAATAAGGTTGGTCAAGCTAACCTCATAAAATAAATGGTACTAAGTGCTACCTACATAGTCTAAAAAGACCTCAAGTTGATGTAGTTCTCCCATAAATTGGGAGAGAATATGATGAAAAATAGACTATATTATTAGAATAATAATGGTTTATAAATGTGTATGACTCTTTTTTTACATGCTCATTTAGAGATGCATGTCTTGATTAGCATATATATAGCCATAATGTGTAGTTGTGATTTGATCATGGAAAATGGGATGATATGCTGTGGTCAAAGATGACCAAAATGAATAGATTAGATAATATATGATGATGCAAGGGGAAATAATTCCATTATGAAATTTATAATTTAATACCTTTGGTACTTTATTTTTAATTTTACATATGATAGTATACATTATGATATTAAACACTATGCTGACCTAGTCATAATATGTATAAATACTGACCCCTGATCCAATAGACAATTGATAAAAATGCACAAATGATAAAAACCATGATGACAATGATAAAATATACCAATGTATGGACTCAATAAAAAATTCATGATAAGGTACACTATGATGATGACCTTGTTGGCACAATGGATTGATTCAAGGAAACAACAAATAAGTGAACAAGCAAACACACAAATAGGAAAACAAAAATCAATAGAAAGTAATACTATCATTTAATAAAGTCAAAATACACATGTGAAGGCTCAATTATAATGATTTTTTGAATGGATTCCCCAAATCAAGTATACATTCAATGGGAAGAAGTGGGAATAGAACATCCCAAAATAAGTTGCATGCTTAAACTTTCCCTAATTAGGGTGGAAGCAACGATCTTGAATTAGAGCATTCGATTTGACTTTACCCCAAATAGGGAAGATTTAGGAAGGAAAAATACCAATGGTATATAATTTAATTGGATTAATATTGATAAGGATTATTTACTAGACATAACACAAGACAATGTTTTTTGGATTTTGTTGTTGTATATATCATTTTGAGATTTTGGCCTCTTCTAATTTTTAGGATTTTTTTTGATGTTATGAATGTTAAGGATTTTAGAAAATTTTGAATGTTTTCATCTCAAATCAATGGATAAATACAATATGTATAATGATTTAACTCATAAAATGGTGAGAGCATACATTTAATGGTGGTCAAGCTAACCTCAAAAATTGAGCACTACCTACATAGCCCAAATGGACCTCAAGCCATTACAGTTCAACCAAAAATAGGAGTAGAATGTGATAAGGATGAATAGGGAATGAAATATTATTAAAATGATCATGATTTATATTGGATTAAAGTTAATGAAGAATGTTTAACTCAAAAAACAAATAGAGGATGGAATTTAACTCATAAAATGGTGAGAGAATTAGAATTAACTTGAAAAATGGTGAGAGCGTCACTTAAAATTATCCCAAAATTGAGAGAGAGAAAATTAACTCAAAAAAAAGTGATAATGTGGAATGGTAATGTTTTAGGAGTGTTTATAACATTATACCCACAAGGGATCACAAGCAAAGGGGAACATTTATTCTAACACCAAGATAGGATTTAATAACATATGACAGGATTGGAATGATCATGTTGTATAATAATGGATGATATGAAAATTAGGAACCTCCATGGACCATGTCATGTGGGAAAAAAATCTCCAATCATCATAGTTTCTCTAATAGAATATGCAAAGATATTTTCCAAAACAAAGTTCAAAACAACTTCCACTTTTTTATGAAGATCAAGACGGGAAGGAAAAATAGACCAGGGTAGGATGAAAACAAATATGGTTTGGGATAAGGTAAAACGGTTTATATGATAGGGATGGATTAAATTTAATTATAGATAAAAAATACCCTAAGTGTCAAGAAACTTGTAGATGATAAATTATTTTCACATGATGTCATAAACTTGGTTTTCATCATGGTATTTTTGCAAGGCACCACAAGGATGGTTTTCACTATTGGTTGAATTATTTATACTTATCTTTTGATTTATTTTTTATTTTTTTCATCTTAACTAAATTAAGGATTAGGAGATGTATAATTCTAAATTTTTTATCTCTAACCCATACTGATTCTAAATAGATTCTCTATTATAATTTTTTTGTTGATGTAGGATGTATTGATGTCATAGTGATCTTTGTTAGTCATTGACTCGGTTTCCCCCAAACCTATAAACAAGGTGTCTTAATAGTCTCTTTGAAAACAAGTGTTGTTAGGGAGTGTAAAAATGGATAGGCACTAGATAAATGATCTAATTGGATAATATATTATATATCTTGAATGAATAATGGGATCACAATGAAATGTATAGTAGTTGAAAGACAAATGAAGATTGGGGTTTTTTTAGTCACACACATTATTATTCATTCAATATTCAAATTTATTTTTGTTGTGGTGAGGTCGATATTGAATTCAATAATGTCTTCATAAAGTAGTGAGTAACTAATTGGCTCAGCTATTGTCACCTTGAAGAGGTTTTCAACATCAAAGTCTTTTTGATTTTTCTGATTTGGATTGTACAATAGCATATTGAATAAGGTTTCACTAAGGGATATTTATAATTTATTTTGATTGTCCCTTACCACCTTAAGAAAGTTTTCTCTAAAGGATTATGCTTTTTGATTTTGATTATAGTCTAACATCTCAAACAAGGTTTCACTAAAAGATGTTGAGTTTAGGCTTTGATTGTCCCCTAGTGCCTCAAACAAGGTTTCATTAGGAGATTATTTTTCTACTTAAATGTTTTCTTGGATCCCCAAAAATTATACCATTGAGATGTTTCCATGGAAGGTGTTTAATAATGTGTGATTCTATTAGTCTAAATCAATGGTTGTAGGTGGATAAATGTCAATATAATTACTAGGTTGGTTAATGTGAAATGGATGTATAATGTTAATGGAAGGGTAAAAGGTAACACAATCTTCAGAGAGGCTATTAGAAAATCTTATGTTGAAGCTAGAGTAAACATCCTTAACAAACATAGAAGGATCATAAATGTGTTCAAGTCGATCTTCAAGGAGTGTGTAGTAAAGTTTTAATAACCCCTAATATATTTTGATTCAAAAGTTGATTTTGATTCAAGTGGATCTGATAGAAGCATATAGACATTTTTGTGATATCCACTAATTTATTATGATTCAAAATTTATTTATGACTTAAGGGGATTCTAACATTAGGTTGATACTAATGTTGATTCATATTGGTTCTATAATTAAACCCAATTATAATATTTATTCTAAAATAAAACTTGATCTTGAGGTTGATACTAATAAAAATGTTAGTTCTTAAGGGTAACTTATTTTTGATGTAAATGTGTCTACAAAAATGGCCCATTCAATTTAATTGTCTAGAAGTACCTTTTTCACCTTTCGATTGGAACTAAAATTTTTAGAACAAATTTATTTATTTAAATGGGGAATGTTTGTCAATGAATGGAAGATAAACTATTGGTCAATAATGTGTTCTTAAAATATGAGTTCATCAAATAAGGGTTTGTCAAAGACATGAGAATAGTCATAGAGAGGATATTTAAATCAAGGCTCATAAAATATAGGAGGATATTCAAAGGATGACTCATCAAATGTGAGTGATTTAATGAAAACATTAAAAATGGGTGAATTGTCTTGATCTTGACTTGAAAGTGAATGAGTATAATTATGATTAATAAAGTGGTCTTGACAAATCCCTAGTGAGTGATTCTTAGATGGGTATAATTGGCTCCTTAATAGATGATGGCCCTTTGAATGGTGATGACAAGACATAATTGGATGGCCTGATTGGTTGTGACTCTAAGGTCAAAGTAATAATAAAAACAATTCAAGATAGGTTTTGGCTAAAATAAAAGAGTTGGTCTATAAAATTTTGTGTCACAAATGGGCTTGAAATGTAACTCAAAATACAAGTAGTCATTACATAAAGGTGACAAAATAGGTTTCCATTTGCTAGTATGATCATGATCATTAGATAGGATGTTTGATGGATGCCATTTTTGAAATGGTGTGACTAATCCTTATTAGGATAAAATTTAAGTTTAATATATCAAAACATTTAGGTAGTTAAGCACTTATTTCTAAGAGTCATAAAAGGAGCTCATCCTTATTGTCAAATAGATATTATCAATATGCTTTATTTTGATCTAGTGTTAATGCCATTTAATAAAATGAAAAGGTAATAGAATACTGATCAAAGTATTCCCCTAAGAAAGGATACATGTAGGGGGAATGATTGGATTGAAATTGGCCTAAAATAATATGGAATTGACTTGATTGAAATTTAATTAGACCTAAGAAATGTGGAACTGATTAGAAGTGATTTTATTGAGATTATCCCCAAGCAAGACAGACTTGGTTGGATTGTGCTAAGCTCAAGTTGGAATTTGATGTTGGATTGAATTCAAATGAGATAAAGGATGGATGTCATGAATTTTTCATTCCCAAACAATAGGTGAAGGAGATTGAATGGAAAGATAAAGTGTGATTTGAATTATTTGAATTGGTAGACATTGATCAAAGTTAACTTGATTTAAATATGATTTTATTTAGATCAATTCGAATTAGGTTTGGACTTGATATGAAATATAATTGAAACATGATTTTAAAAAGATAATTTAATGTTTGACTCAAATGAAATTGACTTTAGAATAGAGTTGATTGAATTGGACTTGAATATTTGACCTGATTTGAATTAGACTTATAAATTTTGAATTTGATTAGAGTGGGTCCAAATTCACATGGACAACATAATAATTTCATTTTAGAATACAAAGGTATGTGTTTATATATATTTTTACATGAGTTGTAGAAGGGAATTATTTTGAATTGAAAATTGGGTAGAGTAATGCCTCTTTGTAAAGGTGTAAATAGATTAAGATAAGTTTTTGACACCATAATCAATCAATCAAACACTCAATATGATGACCCTACTTTAGTGAATGACGTAGGATTACTCCAAATTCATTAATTATTTTAATATACTTGCCTTGAGAGAGGATTAAAATTTTAAGATTCTTTAAATTAATTAATGTAGTTATTGGTGGTGTTTTAATCCCACCCTTCTCTAAAAATCTTTGTACATAAAAGATATCTTCAAGTGTGGTTAATTTTGAAACCCTGCATCGAGTAATATTTTGTGGTTGAAAGGTCCTATGTTAATTTTTTTTGGGATTTATAGATGGTCTTGATATACCTTGTGGTATCTGGGTATAAAAATATTTTTCAATTAGATGTAGAGATTTAACAGGCCATTTTCCAAAGGGTATTATCCCTTTGCAACCATTTCATCCATAATGGTTTCAATGAAGTGATACCATAAAAATCAAGTTTTGAGGGACATTCCAACTAAAATAACATTAAAATGTCTTAATTTTTTATATCCTATCAGATAACAAGGTTCATATGTGTTGGATGAATATTTTATTGGCTAGCTAACTGGTGACCAAAATAGTTCCTATCACCACAACATAGGGAGATGGGTCGTCTTAGTGTGCAGGTTTACTACATCAATAGGGGAAAAATCTCTCCTCTCATCAAGGGGAGGTTTCTTATTAAATATGTGGAGGTTATATACTATAAATATATGCAGAAAGTAAGACACAAGGGTGGGATAAACCATCCATCTCTCTTTTTTTAGAGATGATGCTGACAAACAGAGGAGAAATACTAGGTGATTGGTGATGGCACTTCTCTTCTTTTAGAAGTAAAATTCAGCCAAGAGCCAGATCCCTTTTTGGATAGTATAAATCTTGGTGAAGTGATAGAAGGCACTTCTCTTCTTTCAGAAGTGCTTGTTCTTGTAGGCAACAGGAATCTTTCTGGTAACTAGTGACAAAAGGGTGCAGTAACCAGCAGTATGAAATAGAACACAAAGTTTCCACCTCAACTACCCAAGAGTGAGATAAAAAGAACAATGGGGGCACAAAATGATCCCAAGGTCCTTTACATAGAAAAAGAAAATAAACACACACTGAAGACAACTATGATAGTGCAAAGTCTGAAAGTTGCTGGCTTCAGGACACCTTCCTTATCACCTTCACTAGTTCTGCTTGTTAAATCAAATAAATAAGAATGCTTTCAGAAGATAGACATAAGAACAATCTCCTAAAGTAGAAAAAGATATAATAGCACAAAGTTTGCAAGTAACTTGCTTTCTCATTTAATCAAAGAAATATGAACTACAATTTGAGCTCAAAGTCTCAGTAATGCCTTTCAATTTGGGTAGAGTTTCACTTGTGGTAAGGGGAAGATCTCCCTTCAAATGATACAAGAGATTACATTATATAGAGTCCTGAGGGAGGCTTGGCACTTTTTCCCATGGAGTGACCCATTCAGCGCATTCAATGCCTTGGATGCATTCTTGGTCTTGTCAAGAAGAGCCATGCTGGAACAGGGCGGCTACCTTGACTATGGCGTGTCGATTCATCTCTAGTGTTTCCTCCTGAGCTTGAATTACTCATTCATTCACCTATTTATCTATGCAATTGTATACTCTACCTTTACCTACAAGTGGACAAATAGATGGTGCTTTCAATGTCAATAGACCCCAAATATCTACCCAATAAACTACTTCACCTATTGGCAATAACTCCCACTAAGTTTCCCTCTCTGTCTCTTCCTTCTCTTGACCCTGGACTTAGGCTTTTTGAATGCATCTAGGTTCATATTCTGAGTTTGCAAAAATCAATAGACACTTAAATGCATCCGATTTGGCATTCATGGGCTTTTCCTCTATTGAAGGTTAACGGCTAGCCAGTTGCTTTAAATTTGACATCTGCAGGCCTGTCATCCTACTATGATGTGGGTGAGGACACATGGTAGCATCCATGATTTTTAAATAAGCTTATTGGGATAATATTTGAAACTTTTAGAGGCTAGAGGCACAGATGTAGATACGTGACAACTTCCACTGCACTGGGATGGGACACGTGGTGAGTTCCATGTTTTGAAGTTTTGTCTAAAACTGCATCTTGGCATATGACACTTGGCAGCATCTGTTACACTTAGAGGCTCAAACCTTTCCTAAATGGAACTTGCCCTTTAGGGTCTTGAAAAAGGTCCACTTTTGAATGTCGAGTGTCCCTCTACAAAGGTGTCTGCCCTCTTTTATGACACATGACACCTTTCATCACTTTTAACTAGAGACACATGGCATCTTCCACTGAAACTTACCAGAGACACATGGCATCTTCCACTATTAACACTTGGTAGCATCCACCTTCTTGGGCCTTTGAAAAACTATAAAAATGCTTGGGGC
Source organism: Torreya grandis (assembly GCA_037957365.1). Classification (NCBI taxonomy): domain Eukaryota; kingdom Viridiplantae; phylum Streptophyta; class Pinopsida; order Cupressales; family Taxaceae; genus Torreya; species Torreya grandis. Next base: position 2,977,219 of record JARHVA010000788.1, read on the forward strand.
TTAGTTAGGCTCTCATAGATGATGACACTTGTCAACATCCACCTGACTCTTTCTTTTGTGCACGTCTCTTTTCTTAACTAAAACAACCTTTGAACCTATGTGTTAAACTAATTGAATGTTGAACCCATTGAACTGATGAACCAAAATGGTTCAAGGTTCAACAGTTCAAGCTTTTGAGACTTATTAAGTGATCAGGGTCACAGAACCTTGAAATGGTCAAACTTTGAACCTCTGTCAAAGTGTTTAGCTCTTGTTGACGACGTTGAACATTTGAACCCATTGAACCAAAAAGGTTCAAGGTTCAATGGTTCAATCCTTGTTTTAATATTTGCTGATAGACCCTTTGAACTGGTTGAACCTACTAATCCTTTTACCAAAAAGTTGAGAAAATGATGAAATTGAATGTTCAGAACAAATTTTTGGAAAGGGGAGGGACAATTTTTGGCCATGCAAGACCAAAATAGTCATATTTTATCTGAAAAATGAGGAGTCATTTTTCAGGGACAATAGCTAGCTCTAGTTGGGGAACTTCCTCCAGTTGGAAACTTGAAACAATTGAGGGGAGTAGAAACTAGAATCTCCAGTGCCTTGAAGTGTGCCATTGGGCTAATGAGTCATGCTACCCAAAAAGAAAGGCTCCAAAAAATGAAAACAAAAGAACAAAATAGAAATAAAAGACTATACAAATGTACATATGTACAGGTGAACTGATTTAGTACTTCAATAATTGAATTACTTTAGATGCTGCCCCCTGAGAGGTAGTGAAAATGGCACTCTGTCTTGATAAACTAGCATCGGTGATGGGTGAATGGAACTCTCCACTAGGAAACCAATTTTCGGTGTCCTTCCTTTGGTTTTCTCCTCTTGCCCCATAGCAAGACTTGAATTTTAATCTGAAAACCATGAATCTTTGCTCTCTTGGCAAAAAGTTCCTTTTCTTGATTTTGATGTGCAATAGCATGGTCCATTACCATAATTGGTTGCTCTTCTAGTTCAGTCCAACACATTATTTGATTATTCCCATTCAACACCTGCCAATCATTGGCACTATCAAGCATAGTTAGTGTTGTTCTATCTGAAATAGTTCTTAGATCATCACCTATAGGATTTTCATTTGCTAAAACATGAATGTCTTCAGTAGATAGAAAATAATTACCCCTACCTGAAGACTCAAACACAATTTGAGCTTCAGGCCTTGATGTCTGAGTGACAACGTATTTTGCTTCCTTCTTAGGAAGCAACCTCTGCATTACACCTTTCACAGGGAATCTTTCCTGAGACAAGTCCATGCTTAATTCTTCTCCAACATACTTGCAGAAGTTCTACCCAAGAAGGATGCCATATGATGTTGGGACATCAGCCATTAGGACAATCATCTTGATTTGCTTGTCTGAAAAGGTAGCAAATGCAAATTGGGTGTCTTTAATTTGCCCCAATAGTGGCACTTGTTTATTCTCCATGGAGAAGCATCTACCAAATGTCTTGGTCAGTGTGAGATTAAGGGATTCAACTACTTGAGCTGGCATGACATTGTCTAAAGCTCCAGAGTCAATGATGTAGTTATTCAATTGTTGTCCATTTATTAGCAATGAAACATAAAAAGGTTCAGTCCTACTAGGAGCGGTAGGAGGGGAAATGACAAGATTGTTCCTGGTGGATGCATCCTTGGGGGGATCATGTGTCACTTTACGAATTGCTTGTTTAATAGGGACATTCTAGTTTTTTACACACTGAACTATTCTGTCTAATTACTCAAGATGGGACTACAAAAATTCAAATTTAGACATTTGAATTTTGGTTTCCTTTATATGGTCAATGATATAAAATGCCTGAAATGAGCTAGGAGTAGAGGATGGGAGTTCATCCTTTTGATTTTTAAATGGGGGAGGACTGGACCATGAATTTGAAGTAGAAGGCATAGGGGCATTTGGGGTACTTACCTTTCTCGCAATCACCAGGTCCTTTAGCTGGAAAGGAAGAGTGGATCCCCGCTTAGTAATTAAAACTAGTGGTTGAGGTCACTCCTCTACTTTCTCCTTATCAGCTTGTTGAGCTGATTGATTCTTGGACTGAGTGAATACAACATATGACCCCTCAGCTGCATTGCCTTCTCTTCTAGGTTCATCTTGATAGTTTAAGAAACCAATATGGGAGTCACCAGCTAATTCTTCTTCTTCCTCAGTGAAGAGATTAGCATCATCTTCTTGATCAAACTTAGGTTGGAAAGAGAAATCATGTTTAGTTTCCAAATATCTAACCGTTGAGTTGGTTGGAGGTGCTTCAAGGGTGAGGTTCCTTTATGGGGGAGGAAGATGATTTGGCTGCCCTTGATTCCTAGCAGCATTGCCTTGGTATGCCTAATTCTAAAATGTCCTCCTTGGCATATCTCAATTAGGAGAAGTAGACATAACTTGGGCCATTTTCTTCCTAAGAGCTAGCACTTCATTTGCTAGCTTCTAAATCATAGGATCAATGGTGGCTAAAGGGGAGTATTCAGAAGAAGAAGAAGATTTGCCTTTATTTAGATCTCTCCTTATCTTTCTTGCTAAGATAAGGTCATCTTCAACTTTTGTAGCCAAATCCTGAGCAGCTTCAAGATCTATGTGACTAGCTCTTCTTAGCAGAAAACTCACTTCAGGAAGTTATGAGTTGATGAAGAAGCATTTGAGGTTTTCAGGGGTTGGCTGAGTAATAGCAAGAATCTGGTTCCTCAGCTTATCAAACTTTGCTATGAAATCCCTCATAGGCTCCTAGGGCTCCTTCTTCATTTGCATGAGCTAGGCCAATAAGGTGTGTACATCTTCTATAGGATTGAATCTAGCCTCGAATTTGGCTTTGAGTGTGTCCCAATCAGTTATTGATCAAGCTTGTAGGTAGTAAAACTAGTCTACAACAACACCTTACAGTGTTTTCATGAAAAGCCTAACTGCCACATCCTCAAATTCCATGCCTATCACACCATAGGCTATGCTGAAGGCTGTAATGTGTTCATTAGGATGAACTTTTCCATCCCCAAAGAATTTGGGGAAATTCTTTCTCAAGGTTCATGGAAGTTCATGTAGGGGCAGAGTTAAATTAAGCAGGCCAAAAGAGTTACCCCAGGGGCCTCGAGCTGCCATGATGGGATTATTGAAAGTAGGGATAACAAATTTGGGTGAAATTTGGATAGGCAAGGCTCTACTAATAACAAGAAAAGTAGCTCTGCCTTGTGTTGGTGTCCTGGTATGGGTAGGAGGGACACTCCTAGATCATTGAACTTGAGGTTGGGGAGAAAGCAAGTCAAAATCTCTTTGCCATGCCAAATCAAAGATAGGGTCAACAACACCTTGAGCTCTCTGGCTTCTGATATAGCATGGATTTTCTAGATTGTGAATCAAAAATGGAAAAGGACTGGTCACACTTTAGTTTGAAGCTTGAGGCTTCAAACTACTTTTCCTTCCCTAGCGGAGTCACCAAAAACTGTTGGGTGAATATTTTGTCAGCCAGCTAATTAGTGACCAAAATAGTTCCTATCACCACAGCATAGGGAGATGGGTCATCTTGGTGTGTAGGTTTACTACATCAACAAGGGACAAATCTCTCCTCTCATCAAGGGGAGGTTCCCTATTAAATATGTAGAGGTTATATACTATAAATATATGCAAAAAGTAAGACACATGGGTGGGATAAACCATCCATCTCTCTTTTTTCAGAGATGATGCTGACAAATAGAAGAGAAATATTGGGTGATTGGTGATGGCACTTCTCTTCTTTCAGAAGTAACATTTATCTAAGATCTAGATCCCTTCTTGGATAGTAGAAATCCTAGTAAAGTGATAGAAGGCACTTCTCTTCTTTTAGAAGTGCTTGTTCTTGCAGGCAATAGGAATCCTTCTGGTAACTGGTGACAAAAGGGCATAGTAACTAGTAGTATGAAATAGAACACAAAGTTTCCACCTCAACTACCCAAGAGTGAGATACGAAGAACAATGGGGGCATAAATTCATCCTAAGGTCCTTTACACAGAAACACAAAATAAACACACACTGAAGACAACTATGACAGTGCAAAGTCTGAAAGTAGCTGGCTTTAGGACACCTTCTTTATCACCTCCACTAGTTCTGCTTGTTAAATCAAATAAATAAGAATGATTTTAAAAGATAGACATAAGAACAATCTCCTAAAGTAGCACAAGCTATAACAACACAAAGTCTGCAAGTAACTTGCTTTCTCATTCAATCAAAGAAATATGAACTACAATCTAAGCTCAAAGTCTCAGTAATGCCTTTCAATTTGGGAAAATTTTCACTTTTGGTAAGGGGAAGATCTCCCTTCAAATGATATAAGAGATTACATTATATAGAGGCCTGAGTGAGGCTTGGCACTTTTTCCCATGGAGTGACCCATTTGGCGCATTCAATGCCTTGGATGCATTCTTGGTCTTGTCAAGAAGGGCCATGATAGAATAGGGCAGCTACCTTGACTGTGGCATGTCGATTCATCTCTAGTGCTTCCTCCTAGCCTAAATTACTCATTCATTCACTTGTTTAGCTATGCAATTGTTTACTCTACCTTTACCTCCAAGGGGACAAATAGATGGTGCTTTCAATGTTAGCAGACCCCAAATATCTACCTGATGAACTGCTTCACCTACTAGTAATAACTCCCACTGAGTTTCCCTCTCTATCTCTTCCTTCTCTTGACCTTGACCTTAGGATTTTTGAATGCATTTGGGTTCATATTTTGAGTCTGTAAAAATCAACAGACACTTAAATGCAGTTGATTTGGCATTCACGGGCCTTTCCTCTATTGAAGGTTAACGACTAACTAGTTGCTTTAAATTTGACATCCATGGGCTTGTCATCCTACTGTGACATAGGTGAGGACACGTGGTGGCATATACAATTTTTAAATAATCTTATTGGGATAAGCTTTGAAAGTGTTAGAGGATGGAGGCACAGATGCAGACATGTGACAACTTCTGCCACACTAGGATGGGACACATGGTGAGTTTTGCACTTTGAAGTTTTATTTGAAACTGCGTCTCAGCATGTGACACTTAGCAGCATCTGATGCACTTTGAGGCTCAAACCTTTCCTGAAGGGAACTTGCCCTTTGGGGTCTTGAAAAAGGTCCACTTCTGAATGTCAAGTGTCCCTCTACAAAGTTGTCTACCCTCTTTTATGACACATGGCACCTTCCACCACTTTTAACTAGAGACACGTGGCATCTTCCACTGAAACTTACCAAAGACATGTGGCATCTTTTGTTGTTGACACTTGGTAGCATCTGCCTTCTTAGGCCTTTGTAAAACCATAGAAAATCTTGGGGCTTAGTCAAGCTCTCACAGATAATGACACTTGTTAGCATCTGCCTAACTCTTTCTTTTGTGCGCGTCTCTTTTCTTAACTGAGGCAACCTTTGAACCCATGCATTAAACTGATTGAATGTTGAACCCATTGAACTGATGAACCAAAATTGTTTAAGGTTTAATGGTTTAAGCTTTTGAGACTTGTTAAGTGATTGGGGCCAAAGAACCTTGAAACGGTCAAACTTTGAACATCTGTCGAAGTGTTTAGCTCTTATTGACAACGTTAAACCTTTAAACCCATTGAACCCATTGAACTGAAAAGGTTCAAGGTTCAATTGTTCAATCCTTATTTTGATGCTTTCTGATAGACCCTTTGAACTAGTTGAACCTACTAATCCTTTTACCAAAAATTTGAGAAAATGAAGAAATTGATTATTCAAAACAAATTTTTGGAAAGGGGAGGGACAATTTTTGGCCATGTAGGACCAAAATAGTCATATGTTGTCTAAAAAATGAGGAGTCATTTTTTAGGGACAACAATATGAATGTTGGGTAATAACATTCTAGTCACCATTCCCTAAGGACTCATGAGAAGGCAATGACACCCTAACTGTGTAGTCAAAATAAAAATGAAAGGCATTGCCATTTTTATTTGCAAGATCCCACTAAGGGCAAGTGAAGAGTATAATATGAAATATCTTGGGATAAAAACAAATGATCACCTCCACATTTATGATTCACCCTAATAAATGGGAAAGCATGCATGTGAAGTAATTGCATAAGAACACAATTGAACACTTAAACAAATAATTGAAAAAATATAAACATAAATAAACATGTTTTATATCACCAAATTAAAAGATGAATTCTTAACAAAACACTAAATCAAGAGATGAATTTGTTTTAAAAACACCAAAGTAAAAAATGAACAAGATATGTTTGAAGGAATCACCATACCCTTTTGGAACCTACAAGAAAACAAAGTGAGTAGTTTTTCTTGGTGGGCCCTTGGCATGCATAAATCTGCAAACAAAATTAAAAAAAATGAAAACAAAAAGAGATAAAAATAAGTAATCAATAGTTTAATGATAATTTCAAAAATATAATTCAAATTTTCAAAAAATGATAAAGGTATCTAATAGGATAAATACACAGAGCCCTTAAAGATTTCAAATTAAAATAGATAATAGATCAAAAGTTATGATCATTTTACCATTCATTTCGTAACTAAAAGCAAAATTAGAAATAAAATATGGTAGTTAGTAATTTGAAAATAACTCCTAAACTATATATAATAGATTTTGGCATATTTATATACTCTAAAAGAGGATATGCCATGCATATGCATTAACTTTATAGACACTTGAGCAAATATTCATACATACTTGGGTGTATATGCATTTGCATACACAAAACAACATATAAGAAAAAAATTACATGCATTTACATACACATACATTTGACATATAGATTCTCAAATTCAACATAAAGATACATAACATTTTATATTAGTTGGTATAGATTTAGTGGGTATGATATTGGTTCATACGCATGCAAAATAACATAGTTATATATGACTATAAAATGGTTGTCATTCCACTTCATACTTAATATATTTTTGGTCATGATAGAGGTGTGGACATGGTCCATTATATTTTGATCATACATTATATTTTATGTTGAGTGAAAATACATAATCATACTTGTGTACATGGTGGAAACATGAACATTGTTCATTCCCTTTCAATAATATATTTTTTTATATGGATAGATTCGGATCAAATTAGATTAAGACTTTACAATTAAATATATAATCCATTTGTATTGGTTATTTCATCTTTGAGCGAACCTTGCCTAACCATTTCTCTCATTTACTTACATAGTGACTTATTTGAATGAATTTAGCCTCATGGTTCTCTCTCTTTTTTCTACATAGTTATTTGGGTTACTAAATTATGTGTTTTTACCCACATTCATGAGGGTTGGGGTATATTTATTTATAAACATACGATCCTACATAGTAATAAAAGTTTTGGGAATAATCATTCCACCTCTCCAATTATATAAAAAGGAAACATCATCTCCAAATAATTTCAATGGAAACATAATTTTCACCAACACATAAGTGTAATCTAACCCTTTCTCTTTCAAAAATTTCAATTTTAGATTTTAGATTTAACTATGAACATTGACAACTTCTTTATCATTTTAGGTTTGCATGGAGAAAACCTATACATTTGGATCCATCTACAAAAATGAAAACTATGTTGTACACATTCAAGTATATTTTATCCTTTTTCACTAGAAATTTCATTACTAGATTAAATAGGGAGCATTTACAAATAGTAAAATCTAGTCTTCAATACTTGATAATAGAAAGCTTGACATCACTTGAGCACTCAAACAAGGTCCTAATTTTCCATACTCTCACACATGCATTCTATTTGTATCATTAAAATCTATATCTCATTAGTTCTACTCATTCAATAATTTTAAATGATAAAATAAAGTATTAAGAACTAATGATCTACACCTAAGACCTTGTGAACATATAAAGATTAAGCTAAAAATGATAAGATTAAACCAATGCAATGCAAAATTTCATTAGAAACCTCATCCTTTCATATGATTTAACTCAAATGTATCTTAAATCAATCTTTATCAATGTTAATGTCCCAAAATGGACCATCTCTCCTTCAAGATTTTAGAATTGGAGTTGACAAGAACGACCTTTGATGAATAAGTTAGTGTTATAAAATGGTAGGGATTCATTATGAATATTGAGAATGTTGAATAAAAAAGAGTAGAGGTCTATTTAAAATAAATTAGTATCAATTAAGACACTTCATATTGCTTCCAAGATGAATGGTTGCAAATAAGTCCTCAACAATGCATATGGATTACTAACGTGAGCCCTTCATCCTGCTCAAGAAGAAGGGTGGAAGAAGGATCTTGAAAATATCCAAGAATGATTAATATGATCCCTTCATATTGTTTACAAGATGAAGGGTTGATGATTCTCCTTGTAATATCTTTGTGAGAATCATTATGAACCCTTCATCTTCATTGGTGAAGAGTCATTCCTAATAAATCATATGGATAACCAATGTGGGACTTTCATCTTGTCTTTAATATGAAGGGTGGAGAATAATCTTGAATATTTATTCATTTAGTAATTAGCTTGTATCACAAAATAATATTCCATGGGATCTCAAGATTATTTCTTGAATGAAGATGCCTCTTGGAAAAATAAAGTGAAGAATTTATAATTGAAATGAAATTATAATTCTATTTGAATAGAATTATAGTTATAATAATGATTAATTAACTTAATCAAAGATAAATTTAATTAATACAATGTGGAGAATTAATTAGAAGAAAGATTTAGAGAAGGGGAAGTATTTGAATTAATTGATCTAATAAGAATAATTAATTAGAGAGGATGAATTGATCAGATAAAATGACTAGAAGTATAACTAAATCAATCTAATATGGTGAATTATCCACATATTGATTCCCCAAGGTGAATTCAAACTTGTATGTTAGATGCATAAAGGAAATTGGGATGAACAAATGATATCAAACTAGTTTGTGTACAATTACAGGAAATCATTCCATTTTACAATTTTGACATGGAAGTAATTAAAATAGTGTGTCTACACTATATTATGAGTCAAACCTTCCATTATGTTTTTATACACCTATACTAACCTCACTATATTTTAAAAACCTACTAAATATCCTACATATACATCTTCAAACTCTCAATTTAATCCACCTATACACACATCAATTCCACCAATTACAATATTTATCACTAGTTGATAATGACCTAAGATGGCCACCCACTCCAAACAATGGATATTTTATAAAACCAAATCCATCATAAGATCCATCCAACAATCCTAATGTGTTATTGGTGTGAGTGATTATTTAATTAGATCTATATATAAACAATTCAAGGTATCATTTAAAAGGTACTTATATTTGATATACATTTGTACACTATTTAATGCTAATAAAAACTACCCTACTCTTCCCAATTTATAGACCTATCACAAAGAGCATTCACAATCTGAGTCTAAATCACTAAAAATCCAAATTAGAGAATTTGTTTTCAAGTGCCAAAGCTAATGATTAGTTTCATACACATATTAAAGGAGCACAATTTCAAAATCACACTAAGTGGGAAAATTATGTATGGATTGATCTCCCTCTTTATATAATTTGATACATAGGCAACAATCAATCATCAGGTAGGTATGATTGGGGTAAGATAATCCCATTACACTCCCCCCATTTTTGTAGTTTTCTATCACTCACAATCACATCTAGAGTTTCATGGGAAAAGAGGTTGATTTATAGATCTTTGTGCATCATCAAGGTTCAAGATCATAGACATAGATCAAGTAAATATAAATGCAAGTGGTCATATAGTCATTATCCCTTGATTATACATAGGTTAGTACCAACTAAGAGGTCAGTATCAGTTAGTGATACTGACTGATCCTACGAAACCTACCTAATGTAGAAAAATAATTAGTTACAAAACCAAATCAACCACAACTCAAATTATCTTTAATTTTTAATTATAAAATGCATTCAAATTTATATATTCAACCAAAAAATCTAAGTATCTTGATATCCTTATGACTTTATATATTTAACACATGCTCTTGTAAGTCATAAGAATTAATCTTGATCTTTTACATTAGATGTATGCTTGAATGACATATATAGTAATTTAAATTACTTTTTAAAGTTTTATCTTGATTATATTAATATATACTATTAATAAAAAGTAGGGTTAAAAATATAAAATTCAAGATACCATTATAACAATAAAATAATAATAATATTTTTCATTGCTTGAGGCAGTCAATAAAATAAGAACAAGATCTTCAATGTGACTAAGAATATTCACTAAAAAAATCTAATAATATAATCTATTGGTGGTCCATTTGGCACAACCACACTAACTCTAGGGAGAATAAAGGAAGATGAAAGGAATCAATTGGTAAGGATTCCCCCTTCTTCCCTTTGACCTCTCTTGAAAGCAAACAAGTTATGGTAACAACTTCTTTAAAGTCTTTGTCTACTAGGTTACAACATACCAGATACCTCAGTTGGTTGATGCGAATTATTATATATAAGGGCCCTATTTGGATTATTTCTCAAAGACTTATGTAAGAAATTGTGTTCTACATTGTGTCCAAAAGAACCAACTCATTCAGATTTGTGAATGAGCTCAATATTCTTTGGCAATTATCTCTAATCTATTAATTTCAACAATGCATAATAGAAAACAAGTGAAAGGATGAACATGCAATCCAAATAAAACTTTAATAACTAATAGCAATTTATATTATTCTAAATCTAACATAACATAGATATAAAAAAGATAAAAAGAGAGAGAGGGTAGAGATAAAGGAAAGATAAGCTCACTCTCTAATGAAGACAATTCTATCTATATTAAATTGATAAATATCTTGAGAAAGTAGTCTCTATTTGACCAACACAGTACAACCATAAGGCAGAGATGGTGTAGGAGTCTGAGGACCCATTAGCTATGTGTAAGAGGGAGTTAAAGTCACCATACACATGCATAGACAATGAATATCATTCACAATGATTTCATATAGAAGATAATTTATGGAAAACAAATTCAAGATTCATCAATTCAGACGAGTTATAGAAAAAATCTTCATACAACCTCAATTCATGTAAAATAAAATCTAAATTAGAAAGTAGGAAATTGCAAAAAAGATGTTTGGTATTTTACTTTATTCTAAAACTAATCAACTAGCCCTTAGCTAAGTCTTATGGCTGCCTTATATATATGAGATAGAGTTTATATACATACATACATACATATGTATATATATAAACTCTGTTTCATATATATATATATATATATATATATATATATATATATATATATATATATATATATATATATATATATATATATATATATATATATATATATATATATATATATATATATATATATATATATATATATATATATATATATATATATATATATATATATAAGGAAGCCATAAGACTTAGTTAAGGGCTAGTTGATTAGTTCTAGAATAAAGTAAAATACCAAACATCTTTTTTGCAATTTCCTACTTTCTAATTTAGATTTTATTTTACATGAATTGAGGTTGTATGAAGTTTTTTTCTATAGCTCATCTGAATTGATGAATCTTGAATTTGTTTTCCATAAATTCTCTTCTATATGAAATCATATATATATATATATATATATATATTGAGATAGAGTTTGTGTGTGTGTGTGTCTATATATATATATAAAATTAGTCTCATCCACCCCCCAGGTGACTAAAAATATTAAATGCATTACCCACCCACAAAGTAGTTATAAGCATTAACTAATAAGCATTGACTAAGACACCAATTTAATGTGTGTTTATCTTTAGGATAATGGTTTTGTTGATGGATGGACCATTTCCCCTTAGTAACATGGTAATATTATAATGATATATCAATTGAATTAACATATGTTCAAGTTGAATTCTTCTCCTTTTGATGAATTATTGATGTATTAAATGCATGGAGCACAAGTTTTGATCCTCTACCTATGAACAATCCTATTGATAATTGATTGTGTGCAAGAATTCTTTATCTTTTTTTATCCTTATCTTGTTTGATCCTGATGTGCATGTTATTAGCTGGCTTAGCCTAGTATCTAATTTACTTTTGTATCCATTTTCATGATTTATTTATATTAAGTGATAAGATATTCAATAATTGCACAAATATGATTAGACTCATAGTCCAATTCCCAAATTTTGATGATTTAGACAGGAAAAACAAGCATCATTTTTAGCTTCTGAGTGTGTTTATGTAAACTCACATATCTTCCTCAAGAAGATCATTCTACGTGTCTTCTTATTTTTAATTTGATGTGTGTTGGGGGATCCTACTTGCCTTGAATTTTATTTAGACCTAATGTAATGGGATCTTGACAAGTGACAAGATCTCACTCACTTGGATCACTATAATCCCTTAGTATCTATTATATGCTCTAAATACCCTAGATCCCCAAGATCACACAATGTGGCATGATATCAATATCTCACTTGATCTTAGCCTCATTGTACTACTCCCATTTTAACCTGAGAATGGAGAAACTATATTAGGCCATATGGAATCATCCCATTTACCTAAAGGGTTTACCACATGCTTGTTTTGTTGTGACCATTTTAAGGACCTAGAGAAGTGAAATTAGGAAATGTGGCATGATCTTGGCACCCAGAGGGTTAAATCCCTGAATCTTTATTTAATATTTTTTAGAGGAGTGGAGCTCTAAGATATTAAAAAGTGGTGGTTCTCAATTGAATTTGGACCTATGAATAAAAATTAGCCATTAATCTTTAAATAAATTGACTTTAGCCATTAGAATTTATATTTTTGAAATAAAATATGAAAATCCCTTGAATTTAACAATTGAAAATAGGTTTTTACCAAAGACATAATTAATTTTTTTAATAAAAAAGTCTTTTAGATCAAAAAAATAGATAAATAGATTCAACTTAAGATTTATTAAGTCATGAATTAGACTCATAATCCAAATACTTTAGTAGATTCAAAATTTAGGTCCAAAAGGAAAAGCATGTTAGTTCTATGATGATCTTGATGGGCTAAATGAATGTCAAAATTAAGTAGGTGAAATGCTGACATGTATGTCAACACTTTGTCTAGTTGGCATTAAATGATACTTGGCATCCATTACTCATTTAGGGCATCATTTAATGTCTAATTAGGATGATGACTTGTAAGATATTAATGAAATGATATATTGGTAGGTGTCTAAATATCTATTCACTTGAGGCCTAATGGGAGACTCATAAACATACAACCACCTTGAGGGCTCAAAGAAATGAGATAATGCCATGTGGCACAATATTAGGCATCAAAGGGTTTGAATATCATTGGGAAGTATAAATAATATTGTGGGGGATTGAATCAATGGGATCACACCACATGGTGTGATCTAATGCATCTAATAGGTTCGAAGAGTTGTTGAATAAATTAAGGGTGGTCAAGGAAGTAAGGAAATATTATTTTTCCATGTGGCATGATCCCAAGTTCTCAAATATTCAAATAAAAAATGGATAAGTTAATATAGGCCTAAGAAAGTGAGTGAGAAACAAGTGAACAGGTCTCACTTTCCTGAGGACCCATAGAGAAACTAGTTGACCATTGACTCTTAGGAAACCAAAAGAGTAATTAGAGTTAAAATATGAATTTGAAATAAAATGGCTAAGAATGTTAGTTCAAAAAAATTAAGTCCTAAATAAATATTTTGCAAATTTTTGGTCATTTTATCAATCCCAAATCCAAATAAACCCATTTTTATGAAAAATGACTAAGGAATAATATTACATGAACGCCTAATCATTCCAAACTAAAATAAAATAGAAATGGATCAATTTTCTTAGGAAAAGAAGAAAATAATTATAAAATAGTTATGTAATTTATATAAATTTGAGGTGAATGGTATAAAAAGTGGGAACTTTAATGCATTTTAAAAAACATAATCTAAAATAAATAAAGACCTATCAATTTTATGGAAAATTTAGATAAAATATAGATGTAAGCACCAAAACTTCATTTCACCCAATGCATGTAATGAAATCTAAAGTTTAAACTTAGTTCAAAGAGTAAATACAATGTAATATAAAGTCTACAACTTGTCAAGAAACATTTCAATTAAACCCTGGATAAAAAGAGGCCTAGACTTGATTAGACTAGAAGACTAGATTCTATAGAAAAAAGAGGTTCCATGATTTAAATGATGAAATTAGGGAATGTTATACAAGAAACAACAAATGGTGACTCTACTATAAAATAATCTTAAGTATTTTAAATCAAATAAATAATAAAAAACCCAAAATTTTTGGTTTAAATAGTGCATGGCACAGGAATAAATCTAAGGGAGAAGATGGGGGAAACTAAGTGACCAAATTAAGTATCCATTTTGACTTAGTGTGTGAAACATGGATTGATTTGCTAGATCATATGCTATACAAGTATTAATTATTATTTTTCTAACCTTCAAGGTAGTGAGTCCTACCTTAAATACATTTTCCTATAAATTATTTTATTGATAAAAAGGCATCCATAGCCCTTGCATAGTTACCTCTAATCCCACTCAAGGCCTAACTCTACTTCCATCCAAGCATCCATAGTCCCAGTAGAGGTTTCCTAAATCAACTAGGACTAATATTTTCTAAAATTGATTTTATTTTATGTTTTCCTCCTCTTCTTTTTTATGCCTCATTTTAGGGTTGGGGACCACTATTAAAAATGAAATGAATAACTATATAAATATCACCCTAGATTTTGCTCATAATAGGTTCACCCAAAAATACTTAGAAAACTTTTAAAACATGAAATTTATGCTTGGTGTTAAGAAGATACCTTTAGTAACCACCTATTTTTACCCAAACCTACCCAAACAAGAATAGGTCCAGGACACATGCAAACCTTTAGAATTGATTCAATGATAGAATCTAAGGTCACAAAACAACATAGGAATAACCTCCACACAAAGTGTCACTTGTGTTACCTAATTATGGTCATTTTAGTTCATATATTTTTATTAAATAATGTGAAACCATTAGGAAAAAATAATTAGGAAAAAAACCAACAAGGAAAATATCAAAACAAAACAAGGAAATAACCCTAAACTAAGAAACAAAATAGAAAAGAAAAACAAATAAGAAAAGGAAAGAAAAATAAATCAAAAGGAAAATATTTATAGGATCACTCCATGATATTTCAAACTTGGAAATAAGGGTTGAATAGATGCCTTTTGATAAGCAACAATATCTCCTCACTAGTTAAACACCTAAAATAAAACATAGTCATGTTCAATATCTTGAGAAGGTTGGTAGGAATATGTAAAGGATATTTATGGATTATATATCATAATAGTATTTTACACTTGGAAAACTCAGACCTTAGTTTTTATTCTTATTTCTTGACTTTTCCCACTTTTGTATGTCTTGAATCTACTCTACTTTATGCCCCTTAGCCTATCTCTTAGTCTAATCAGTATTATGTTGATGACCTAGGCCTTATATCTTACCCAAAATGCTTAAAATGTACTTATATTCCATCTCTACAAGTTCTAAACTTTTACCTATTTTCCTTCTCCTTGGACACTAATGTCCAAGATAGACACTAGCATTGATATTAGTGTCCTAACCCTACGCAAGTGTCCAGTGCCATAAAGTCATATATTTTGTATATGAAATGTATCCTAATGGTTAGCTTAAGTGATTTAGTGTGAATTACTTATCCAAAGGGATTGATATAAACAAAATATCAACCCCCATTCATTCTTCACCTAGAAAATAACAAGATAGACCAAGGTGACTTATCAAAAACACTCTATCAAGCATTCAATTAAACAAAGATTCCCTATTTCCATACCAGTCATAGATACATTACATATACAAGTATATAGTAGTAAACGGTCATCCCAATAGATTGATTTTATAAGTTTTAAACTTTTACCTATTTTCCTTCTACCTAGACACTAATGTCCAAGATAGAAATTAGCATTGATGTTAGTGTCCTAACCCGATGTAAGTGTCGAGTGTCATAAATCCATATGTTTTGTAAATGAAACATATCCTAATGGTTAACTTTAGTTATTTAATTCAAATTATTTATCCAAAGGGATTGATATAAACACAAGATCAACCCCGATTCATTCTTCACCTAAAAAATACCAAGAGAGACCAAGGCGACTTATCAAAAACACTCTATCAAGCATTCAATTGAACAAAGATTCCCTATTTCCATACCAGTCATAGATACATTGCATCTACAAGTCTATAGTAGTAAAGGAGCATCCCAAGAGATTGATTTTATAAGTTCTAAACTTTGACCTATTTTCCTTCTCCCTGGACACTAATGTCCAAGATAGAAACTAGCATTGATGTCAGTGTCCTAACTTGACATAAGTGTTCAGTGCTATAAAGTGATATATTTTGTAAATGAAACATATCCTAATGTTTAGCTTAAGTGATTTAATGAGAATTAATTATCCAAAGGGATTGATATAAACGCAAGATCAACCCCCATTCATTCTTTACCTAGAGAGAAATCAAGGTGACTTATCAAAATCACTCTATCAAGCATTCAATTGAATGAAGATTTCCTATTTCCATACTAGTCATAGATACATTACATCTACAAGTCTATAGTAGTAAAGGATCATCCCAAGAGATTGATTTTCTAAGTTACAAGCTAAGTCATTATTGTAATTGCTTGCACATGTTGCATGATTAACACACAATCCAACACATAAGGGAGAACTATATTAGTCTAAGGCATTCTTTAGAGTATTAGCTATGTTAATAATGCTCATTGATATATGGGTATTTAGGGTCAGATCGACACCATTTTCTCACTAAACCATTTTCCCCAAGGTCATAGTAAAGATGAAAAAGTAGGGTTTTACAAATTCATGAGGAGAGAAAATTCATAACCTAGATCTAATTGCACTAGAACAAATGTAAAGATACACTTAAAAGCATATAGGTGGACACATCCCTTTTTAGTAGGTATTTATTACATGACACTTACATTAAACCCAAACAATAGTGTTGATTCAATGATCCTAGGCTGAGGTTGGTGTCTAGAGCTCTAGAAGCATCAGATCCAACATCTGATGACTATTCTAGAATATCCTTCCAACTTATTTTTTACATGTTCTAGATCTAGCAATGTGTTAGCATCAGAACTAGCTAAGTATAATAATTATTTGTCATTTCCATGCATAACATATTTTTACTTTCTATATTCAACCTATTCTTAGCATAATAAAATTAGTGTATATTTTTATTTGAGTTTAACATTTAATTAGCATGGTGTAGATCTGATTATCACCCTTGTGCATTGTTATTTTTATATTATTAACCTTATTAACACCAAGTTAGGATTAATCAATCCAATATAGGGTTAAACATTTGGTGAATCCAATATTTGAACATCAAACCCTAGGTCAATTAAGGTTTTATACTTTTTATACTATTGATCCATGATTACTACAATTTTACAATCATGTTTTCCATGAATATCTTTGTAAATTATTTATTGGTCCAATACTTTATAGTTGTTATGGTTTAATATATTAGATACATTATTCAAGTAGTTAAGAAAATCCATGCCAATAATGAAAGGGTTATAGAGCTAGTATCTAGACACAAATGTACATTCTCTTAACCATTAATTTTATCTAAGTCTTATTTGAATGATAGCTACCATCTTGTACCCATTATTAACCCATGACTTATATTTTATTCCATGGTTCATGTTATTACTATTAAAAATGGTGGGATTTATAAACCTATTACTCCACCTATTAATATACAATAGGTGCCTCTTAAACCTAAGATTGTAATAAAATATAAGGTATATGGCATTATTGACCAATTGAGAAATATGCATGAAAAAAATTCAATCCTTGAGATCCTACAACAATATAATGTCTACAAGTATATATTATATGAGGAATTGCATGAGACACAAGTTACAAGTGATATTGAGCCTACTTAATTTTCAAATATTATGAAATATTTCAAGAAAAATAACAAGCTCATCACATTTGATCCAACAGATTTTCCATCCAAAGATATTATTGACCAAAATTTTCCCTTGTTCATACAAGTGATCATGTAAAGTAAAGGTATCAAAAGAGTACTCATTGATAATAAATCAAACCTAAATATTTGTAGCATATAATTCCTAACCACCATGGGTATTAACATAAAACTTATCCAAAACATAGTTATACACATAAAAGGGTTTGAAAATTCACATAGCCCTTCAATTGGTCAAATTACATTGGATGTGACCTTTAGACAATACTAATTTCAACTACTTTTCAGGTCATATCTCAATATTTACATTATAATTTAATTTTGGGTAGACCTTGGATATATTTAATGGAAGGTGTGCCATCTACACTTCATCAATGTGTAAAATTCATAGATGAGGGGACCTTATTATCCATGCTTGTTGATAATCAACCTTTCAAAATTTGGAAAATGATACATTTTGAAACCGAAGGCATCCTTACAATGGTACCACCTAAAAAATCATCCCTTAAATACCAAATTAAATATAGATAAGGGTAAAACAAAAATAGTAGATGAGTATGTAAATGCTTGTTAATCCATACACCCCTCAGGGATAAAAACACTGAGTCAACCTTATAAGGGTTAAATTTAAATTAATCATGTGAATAATGTAGAGTCTTCTCAAAAGGCTTCACAATAAATTTTATAGATCATGACACATCAAGATACTCTAGATACCATGTTATCTATTTTACTTGAGTATAAAATGATTTTTTACCTTCTACTAGACACAAATCATGCAGTATACTTCTACCCACATGAGACATAATACCATACTATAAATATCATTAGATCAGTGGCCATAATACCAATTATTGTGACATACTAAAGAACCAAAATAAAAAATATAAGAACGAAGGATGCATACGCATTGTGTCTGACATGAGGAAAAAGCAAAATCCATCCTATCTTTTAGAAAATAACTATCTCTTAGATTGACCAAAGCATGATTATTTAACCATTACTACTAATATTAATGGGGTATATTATAACCATATCCCATTTCATAATAAGTGGGATAAAACTTGTGGTACCAATTTTCTTGCACAATTGAGAAATTCCTAAAATGACTAACATACTCTTCATTAATTTTAGAATCTTGAGGAAATATCTAGTTACCTATCACATATGGCCTACATGGGGAAAATTTGACCATATAGATATTAGACCACAAAACACTTTTAAAACTAAAGGTTGGACAAAATTGGCTAGCTAGGTGTAATACTAAGATAGATACTACAGACTTGTGTGTTAATTTTATTAATATGGATACACAAATTTGCATATGACATGATGGCCATGATTATTTTCTTGCACCATTGGTTTCAGGTAAACCATTAAAGAAGAACACTGAAGTGGTGGTAGTGCAGTAGTATAAACAAATATTGAGAAATTTTATAGGTGGTACTACACCTTTTGATGATGAAAAATCTCTTGATTAGACTCTTAAAGTACTCCAAAAAAATAAAAAAACATTAAAAAATCCAAAAACAATTTTGGAACCTACATGTTTTAATAGCTCCTTGGAATATATGTGTTAGTTCCATATTGATAGATGGCACAGTCAGTTACTCCTACATACACATGTGTGTCACACTTCTACTTGAGTGTGATACAAGTATACACAGATACATGATCTATTCCTATTTTTGATGTTGGGCCTTCCCACTACTCATGACATACATACATTAGGGACATTTACTTCTTTAATATTATTACACACAAGTTATATGGTTTGATGATCATATTTCATTATCAATTTAAAGATTACATATGTACTTACACATGACTTTATCCATGATTATATCTTACATAGGGTACTTGATATGCAATACACTTAACCATTACATTTTGGATTTTTTTTAGTTCTCTTGTATATGTGCTTATTTTCTTGTTGATCTTATATTATTATAATATAGACTTGTCCATTATCCTTATCATGCATCTTAAGCCTTCACGTGATCACATTGGTTATATGCACTCTAATGCTATATATATCTATACATGTTTCTTTTATATTTTGTTGTTCCCAAAATTTGTCACTCATTTCTTGGGACAACATATGAACTATTTTGGTCCTACAAGCCAAAATCCTCTCTTCCCTTCTCAAAAATTGTTCTGAGCATTCAAATTCTTCATTATTCAAGCTTTTTCAGTTAAGGGACTAGCAGGTTTAATAGGTTCAATGGCTTTAACAGGCAAATTCTCACAAAGGAACAAGTTCCCAATGCTTAAGCAAATTCAAGATTGGTTCAACACCTCGGTTCAACCAAAAATGTTCATCGACAAGATTAAAACAAAGGATTGAACCATTGAACCATTGAACCCCACTTCCAAAAGGTTTAAAGGGTCAATGGGTTCAAAGGTTCAATGACGTCGGCAAGCTTAAAGAGTTAAGCGCTTTGGCAAAAGTTCAAAGTTCAACCACTTTGGCAAATTCAACGGCTTTAAAAGACTTAGCAAAAAGAAGGAAGATTGAACCGTTGAACCATTAAACCTTTAAATTTCAATGGTTCAAAGGTTTAAAGGTTCAACATGGTTGGTTCAAGCGGTCAATTGAATGAGTGAACCAAAAGATTGAACCATTGAGCCATTGAACCAAAGTTGGTTCAATCAATCAGTTCAATCAAATGGTTCAAAGGAGTGTCCCAAAGCCAAAAGGACAAGTGTCCTTGCAAAAGGTAGTGAACGAAAGACATGTGCCCTTGTGCAGGGTAGGGAACATTTGCTCAAAGATCAAAGAGAAGGACGAAAAGGTAAGGTTTCCTTCAAACTTTTTGTTTGAAGAAATTACCAAGTAAAGGAACCAAAAGAATTCCTTTAGAAATAATTTCCATGGAAGAATTTCACAAAGGCAAATCCTTCAAATAAATTATTTGAAAGAATTCCTTTAGACATTTTGCCTGAAGGAATGATCAAAAGCTCGGCAGAAAAGTGGCTAAGGCAAGGGAAGATTTCCTTCAGAAAAAATGTCTGAAGGAATTCCTTTGGACATTTTGTCTAAAGGAATTAAAGTAAAGACCATCTAAAGAATCCTAAAGGGTAGGTACCCTTGTGGGGGGCTCTCGGCACCTAGAAAATGGACCTTTTTCAAAGACCCGAAGGGACACCTTCCCTTCGGGGTGTTCCAAAGACATAAAGCCGAAGGATTTTCAAGGCTTCAAAAGACTTAGCCAAAAAAAAGGATTTTGAGAAAGAGATCAAACCATTGAACCTTGAACCAAAATGGGTCAAAGGTTCAAAGGTTCAAAGAAAGCTCCAAGCAAAGGAAGGAAGCAGAATATTCCAGAGATTAGTTCAAAGAGATGGTTCAACTAAAGAGTAAGGAAGCAATTGAACCAAGGAAATGATTGAACCAGAGAAGTGATGGAACTAAGGAACTGATAAAGACCGCTTGAATTGTTGAACTATTAAATTGATGAACTTTCAAAGGTTCAAAGGTTCATGGTTCAAAATGGTTTAAACAACTAGCAACTATTGACTTCCCCATGGATGTTAAATTTAAGGTAATGAAATATCCGTTAATTTTTTAATATAGTGTAGAACTTGAAGGATGAACCAAGTGACTAGATAAATAAGCTAGCCCAAGAGCTCCAATTGTAGTAGGAAAGAAAAGAAGGCTACAGAAGATATTGAAATATCTATGAGAGAGTTATTTTTAGTAGGTGAAACAGTCCACCAATTAGTCATCTAAGCACACTAAATCAAGGATGCGGCCTATTTTTATTCCATGAAGTAAAGGCAAAGTGGACAACTATAAAAATAAGAAGGAAAGGACCAGGCAACCTATACTTTAGAGGAGACATATGAGATGAATTGGCATGCCACAGTCAAGGTCGATGCACTATTCCAAGCATGACCCCTTGACAGAACTGAAAATGCAATCAAGGCATTGAATGTAGCATGGGCCATTCCATGGAACAAAGAGCCAAGCCTTTCTTGGCTGCTATATATTGTAATCTCTTATTTTATGCAAAAGAGATCTTTCCATTATAGAAGTCAAACTCTGCCCAAATTGAAAGGTGATTACTGAGACTTTGAGCTCAGATTGTTGATCATATTTCTTTATTTGAATGAGAAAGCAAGTTACTTTCAAACTTTGTGATGTTATAGCTTGTGTTATTTTAATAAATTGTTCTTATGTCCATTTCTTAAGAGCATTCTTGTTTATTTATTTTAACAAGCAGAACTAGTGGAAGTAATTAGGAAGGTGTCCTAAAGCCAATTGTGGAAAGACTTTGTATTGTCACCATTGTCTTCAGTGTGTTTTTAGTTTATTTCTATGTAAAGGATCTTGGGATGAATTTGTGCCCCCATTATCCTTTGTATTTCACTCTTTGAGTAGTTGAGGTGGAGAATTTGTGTTACACCTCATTCTGTTGGTTACTATGCCCTTGCTACTTATTTGTTACCCACTAGAAAGAACTCCTACGCCCTGCTGCAAGACCACTTCTGAAAGAAGAGAAGTGCCTTTAGTATTATCACTAGGATTTCTCCTTTGTCTATGAACATCATCTCTAAAAAAAGAGAGATGGATGGCGTATTCCTACCCTTGAGTGTTATTTTTTTCTTATATATAGTATATAGCTCCTCATATTTATAAGGAACCTCCCCTTGATGAGAGGAGAGATTTGTCCACCTCTAATGTGGTAAACCTACACATTTGGCTGACCAATCTCCCTATGCTATGGTTGAAGAGACTTATTTTGTTCATCAGTTAGTTGGTGACAAAATATTCACCCAATAGTTTTTGGTGACTCTGTTGGGGAAGAGTGCACAGTTTGAAGCCTTAAGCTTCAAGCTAAAGTAGGGCCAATTCTTTCCCATTTTTATCTTACAATCTGGCAACTCCATGCTATACTAGAAGCTAGAGAGCCTAAGATGTTGTTGACCCTATTTTTGAGTTGGTATAGTAGGGCAATTTCAATTTGTTCCCTCCCTAACTTCAAGTTCAATGATCTAGGAGTGTTCCTCCTACTCATACCAGGTCACCAACACAAGGCAGAGCTTCTTTTTTTGCTATTAGCAGAGCTTTGCCTATACATATTCCACCTAGATTTGTTATCCCTCTTTTCCATAATCAAATCATGGTGGTTCAAGGCCCCTAGGGTAAATCTTTCAGCCCACTCAATTTAACCCCACCTCTACATGAGCTTTCACGCAGTTCAAGGAAGAATTTTCCTAAATTCTTTGGTGATGGGAGAGTTCATCTTGATGAACATATTGCTGCCTTTAACATAGCCTATGGTGTGATAGCCATGGAGTATGAGGACGTAGTAGTTAGGATGTTTGTGAAAACATTGCAAGGTGCTGCTATAGATTGGTTTTACCATCTACATGCATAGACTGTGACCAACTGGAACACTCTTAAAGCTAAATTTGAAGCCAAGTTCAAGCATATAGAAGATGCATATGCCTTACTAGTCCAGCTTACACAGATGAATAAATATCCTCATGAACCTATGAGAGACTTTATTTCCAAGTTTGATAAGCTGAGGAACTAGATTCCTATAATTGCTCAGCCAACACTTGAGAACCTTAAATGCTTCTTCATCAACTCACAGCTACCTAAAGTGAGTTTTCTACTAAGATGGGCTAGCCACATAGACCTTACTACTGCTCAGGATTGGGCTACTGAGGTAGAAGATGACCTTATCTTGGTAGGAAAGATAAAGAGACTTCTTAACAGAGGTAAATCCTTTTCATCTTTTGAATACTCACCTATAGTCACCATTGATCCAATGGTGCAAAAGCTGGCAAATGAGTTGCTAGCTCTTAGAAAGAAAATGGTGCAAGGGATGTCATCTACTCCTTCATATAGAGATATACCAAGGAGGACATTCCCCAATCAATCATACTAAAGCCATGCTACCAGGAATCAAGGGCAGCCGAATCATCTTCCTCCCCCTCAAGGGAAATTGGCCATTGAAGCACCTCCAACCAATTTAGTAGTTGGATATCTTGAAGTAGAATCAAATTTCTCCTTCCATCCTGAGTTGAACCCAGAAGATGATGCTAATATCTTCACAAAGGGAGAAGAATAATTAGCTGGTGACTCCAACATTGGTTTCCTAAATTACCAGGATGAACCTAGAAGTGAAGGCAAAATAGTTGATGGAACATACATTGTATTCACTCGGTCCAAGAACCAATCAGCGCAGCAAGCTAATAAAGAAAAAATAGAGGAATGACCTCAACCAACAATTTCAATTGCTAAGTGGGGAACCAGTCTACCTTTCTAACCAAAGGACCTGGTGATTGTAAGAAAGGTAAGTACATCAAACATCCCTACACCTTCTACTTCAAATTCATAGACTAGTCTTCCCCCTCCCAAAAACCAAAAGGATGAACTCCCATCCTCTGTTCCTAGTTCATTTTAGACATTTGACATAATTGACCATATAAATAAAACCAAAATTCAAATGTCTGAATTTGAATTCCTATAATCTAACCTTGAGCATTTAGATAAGTTGATTCAATGTGTAAAGAACCAAGCCATCTCTTTAAGACAAGAAATTTTGAAGGTAACTCGTGATGTCCTCAAGAACACATCCATTAGGAATAACCTTGTCATTACTCCTCCTATTACTCCTAAGAGTACTGAACCATTTTATGTCTCCCTACTGATAAATAGACATCAACTGAACAATTGCATCATAGATTTTGATGCATCAGATAATGTCATGCCTGCCAAAGTGGTGGAATCCCTTGGTATCACACTAACCAAGACATTTGGGAGATGTTTCTCCATGGAGAACAAACAAGTGCCACTATTGGGACAAATTAAGGATTCCTAATTTACATTTGCAACATTTCCAAACAAGAGAATCAAGATGACTGTCCTGGTGGCTGACGTCCCAGCATCATATGGCATCCTTCTAAGGAGAATTTTTTGCAAGGATGTTGGTGGTGAATTAAGTATGAAACTATTCGAGGTGAGGATCCTAGTCAAAGGCATTATGTAGAGATTGCTCCCTTAGAAGGAAGCAAAATATGTGGTCACTCAAACATCAGCTCCTGAAGCTCAAATTTTGTTTGAGTCTTCAAGCATGGGTAATTAATTTTTATCTACAAAGGAAGTCCATGAGGCATCTGATGAAATTCCCAAATGTTTCAACCTAAAAATTAGTTCAAATGGAACAACAAAAGGATTGGTGGAGCGCAGTGCAAATGTAGAAGAATCTACCCCTCCAAATGAAGAAGAATCTAAGGAAAAATTAGTGTCTAATGAAGTATGGATTCTGGAATTTGATGGTAGTTTCTCCTCTAATGGTTTAGGAGATGGGATTGTGTTGATATCTCCTCAAGGAGATATTTTTCCTTCTTCATACAAGTTGCAGTTCAGCAACACCAATAACACAACTGAGTATGAATCCCTATTACTTGGATTGAAGGCTACTCGAGATAAAGGCATCAAACTCCATGCCAAAGGAGATACTAAACTAGTGGTTTGTTAGGTAAGGAACTTATATCAAATCAAAAATGAGAGATTTTGCCACTACCATAATCTAGTCTAGGATCAAATTGAACGCTTTGATACTTTTAGCATCTCTGCCATACCCAGGGAATTTAATGACTGAGTTGATGCACTAGCTATTTCAACAAATCTATTGGTTCTTCACCCTAATTTTAAGGGAGATAGGTACACTATTGAACTGGTCTTTCAACCAAGTGTGCTTGACAATGCCAATCATTGGCAAGTGTTCAATGGTGATAACCAAATCATTGCCTTCTTGGAGCAAAAAGATAGCTTTGAACAGCTTCATTTTGAAGGCAGTGAGCCTTAGAAGCTTGAACCAGCCCTTGAATCAAGTGCAGACATAGGTGAAGAATTCTTACAACTTAAAGGGAATAAAATTCCCAAAGGATTGGTTTCCCTTGATAAGTTGTTTGATAAACTTGACAGGTTCATCAAATAGTAACAAATAGATTCAAGCTCCTCCTAGGAGTTTGATCAAATAAATTTGGGTACTAAAGAAAATTCTAAGATGGTGAACATTGGGAAGTGCTACACTCAAAGAGAAGTTCAAGTTCACTGCTCTACTTCACCAGTACATAGATGTTTTGGCATACTCTTATGATGATTTGAAGTCACTCAGGCCTGAAGAAATGTGTTATGAGATTCCTCTCAAGAGTGATTCAGTATCTTACAAGCAAAAACCTAGGTAGTACAATCTAAAGATATCAGGTACTATTCTATCTAGAATACAAAAAATGTTGAATGCGAGGATAATTTTCCCAATCCATCATTCCACATGGATTGCCAACATAGTACCTGTGAGGAAGAAGAATGGCAAAATTTGCCTCTGTGTAGACGTCAAAAATTTAAATAAGTTATCCTTAAAGGATAACTATCCTCTACCCATCATGGATCAAGTCCTTTAGATAGTGACTAATTCAGAAATGTTATCAATGTTGGATGGCTTCTTAGGGTACAATTAAGTTGAAGTTGGTGAAGTAGACCAGCATAAGACTGCCTTCACCACACCTTGGGGCACCTTTGCCTATCAAAGAATGCCAATTGGATTGATAAATGCTGGTGCCACTTTTTAGGGAGCAATGGACCTTGATTTCAAAGATGAAATGGGTAAGTTCATTGTAGTGTACCTGGATGATTTAACAGTCTTTTCTAAGCATCATCCTGATCATGTGCACCATTTGCAACAAGTGCTGGAATGATGCCGCTAGAATGGTATTTCTCTAAATCTCAAGAAGTCTATTTTTGGAGTAATAGAAGGAGAACTTCTTAGACACATTGTATCTTGAGAAGGCATAAAGATTGACTCAAATAGAGTCAAGTCCATCTAGGAACTTACTCTGCTCACAAGTAAGACTGCAGTTCACTCTTTCTTTGGAAAGGTGAATTTTTTATGAAGGTTCATCCCCGAGTTCATAGAGAAGACTTGCCATACCTTTAGTTGGACTGAAGAAGGCAAATAGGCATTCTGGGACATCAAGACAGCTATTGCGCATGCCCCAATTTTGGTTTGTCTAGATTATACCAAGGATTTCACATTTTATAATTATACTTCTGAACACACACTTTTAGCAATTTTGGTTCAACAGAACAAAGAAGGTATGGAATATCCCATATCCTTCATGAGCTATCCTCTCAAAGCTCATGAGCTGAAGTACTCAAACATAGAGAAGCATGCTTATGCAGTGGTAAAGGTAGTGAAGCATTTCCACTTTTACATCCTGAATTCACACACTACTACCCTGGTTCCTAACACCATAGTCAAATCCATATTAACTCAACATGAGTTTGGAATGAAAAGAGGCAATTAGATTGCTAAAATCCAAGAGTTTGATCTAGTCATCAAACCAATGAAGCTGGTACGGGGAAGGGGCCTATGCCAATTGATCACTGATAATAGACCAAAAGAAATAGAGCATGGAGAAAAAGAAATTGAATACACGCCAATAGTCCTCTTTGTTTCCACTATGAATGAGTGGTATTCAAGTATTGCTCATTTCCTTACTTATGGTGAGTGTCCTACTCACCTTTCTCATAAAGAAAGGAGGACTGTCAAGTTAAAAGCTACCAATTTTATCCTATGGGACAATAGCTTGTATAAGAGGAACCTTGATGGAGTGTTCTTTCACTGCGTGGATAAAGAGCAACAAAACGAACTTTTGAAGTCCTTCCATAATCTAGCTTATGGAGGACATTTTTTTGCTCCTCTAAATACCCATAAGATTCTATGAGCCAGGTATTACTGGCCTACTCTATTTCAAGATGCATATAAATGGGTATGAAGATGTGAACTATGCCAATAGTTTGTTAGAAGACCCAAATTAGTTGCTCTACCTCTTAAGCCAGTGGTGATAGAAGAGCCATTTCAACAATAGGGAATTGATTTCATTGGTGTTGTAAACCCATCTTCAAGTGTTGGACATGATTATGTCCTCACAGCCACAGATTACTTCACCAAGTGGGTTGAAGCTATTCTAACCAAGCATGCTACTTCAGAAGTAGTGTGCAATTTCCTCAAGGATAACATCATTTCCAAGTTTAGGGTCCCAACTAAGATTGTCACGAACAATGTAACTTATTTTTCTTCCCAAGAGATTACTCAGTTCTATTTTTACTATGGGATTACCCTCTGCCACTCTTCTAATTATTTTCCACAAGGGAATGGCCAAGCTGAATCAAGCAACAAGAACCTGGTGACTATCATCAAGAAGTTGGTAGATGACAACCAACAAACATGGCATAAAGCATTGGTTGATGCTTTATGGGTAGATAAAATTACACCCAATAGGGCAATTGGTATGTCACCTTTCCAACTTATTTATGGTCTCAATGCTGAAATACCAATCACCCTAGAATTTCTAGCATTGAAATTGGCTAAGACAGTCGAAGATCAAACATATGAAAGCTCCATCGATAAGAGGATCATGTGCTTGACTGAGCTAGATGAGCAGTGAACTATGGTGGTGGACCAAATTACTATGCATCAAAGTCTGAGGAAGAAGCTCTTCAACTAGAGAGCAAAAAACTATGATTTATAAATTGGAAATCAAGTCTTATTGTGGGACAAGAGAAGAGAACCAAAGGAAATGCATGGGAAATTTGATTCCCTTTGGAGAGGCCCATTTACTATTCATCAGCTCAATGGTGAAAATAGTTTTTTGTTGAAATATCAAGATGGCATGCCCTTTTTTTGGCCTCACAATGGGTAACATTTGAAGCACTTCAATTCTTGAAGTATCAGATAAGATCACCTGTACATATGTATATTTGTATAGTCTTTAGTTCTATTTTATGCTTTTCATTTTCATTTTTGGTGCCTTTCTTTTTTGGGTAGCATGACTCTGTAGCCCAATGGCATACTTAAATCCACTAAAGATTCTAGTTTCTACTCCCCTCAATTATTCCAAATTCAAACTGAAGGAATTTCCCCAACTGAAGCCAGCTGTTGTTCCCAAAATTTGTCACTCATTTTTGGGGACAACATATGAACTATTTTGGTCCTGCAGGCCAAAATTCTCTCTTCCCTTCTCAAAAATTGTTTTGAGCATTCAAATTCTTCATTATTCAAGATTTTTTAGTTAAGGGACTAGTAGGTTTAATAGATTCAATGGCTTCAACAGGAGAATTCTCACAAAGGAAGAAGTTCCCAACACTTAGGCAATTTCAAGATTGGTTCAATGCCTTGATTCAACCAAAAACGTTCACCGGCAAGCTTCAAACAAAGGATTAAACCATTGAACCATTGAAACCCACTTCCAAAAGGTTCAAAGGTTCAACAGGTTCAAAGGTTCAATGACATTGGCAAGCTTAAAGAGTTAAGCACTTTGACAAAAGTTCAAAGTTCAACCACTTCTACAAGTTCAACAGCTTCAAAAGACTTAGCGAAAAGAAGGAAGATTGAACCATTGAACTGTTGAACCTTGAAAGTTCAATGGTTCAAAGGTTCAAAGGTTCAATGTGGTTGGTTCAAAGAGATTGTTTCAAGTGATCAATTAAATGAGTGAACCAAAAGATTGAACCGTTGAGCCATTGAATCAAAGTTAGTTCAATCGGTCGGTTCAATTGAATGGTTCAAAGGAGTGCCCCAAAGCCGAAAGGGAAAGTGACCTTGTGGAGGGAAGTGAATGAAAGGTAGGTACCCTTGTAGAGGGTATGGAACATTTGCTCAAAGATCAAAGAGAAGGATGAAAGGGTAAGGTTTCCTTCAGATTTTTTGTCTGAAGAAATTACCAAGTAAAGGAACCAAAAGAACTCCTTTGGAAAGATTTTCCATGGAAGAATTTCACAAAGGCAAATTCTTTAGACAAATTGTCTAAGGGAATTCCTTCAGACATTTTGCCTAAAGGAATGATCAAAAGCCCGGCAGAAAAGTGGATAAGGCAAGGGAAGATTTCCTTCTGACAAAATGTCCAAAGGAATTCCTTCAGACATTTTTTCTGAAGGAATTAAAGTAAAGACCACCTAAATAATCCTAAAGGGCAAGTACCCTTGCAGGGGGCTCTCAACACCCAAAAAATGGACCTTTCTCAAAGACCCAAAGGGACACCTTCCCTTTGAGGTGTTCTAAAGACATAAACCTGAAGGAATTCCAATGCTTCAAAAGACTTAGCCAAAACAAAGGATTCTGAGAAAGAGATTGAACTGTTGAACCTTGAACCAAAATGGCTCAAAGGTTCAAAGGTTTAAAGGTTCAAAGAAAGCTCTAAGAAAAGGTAGGAAGTAGAAGATTCCAGAGACTAGTTCAAAGAGATGGTTCAACTAAAGAGCAAGGAAGCAATTGAACCAAGGAAATGATTGAACCAGGGAAGTGATGGAACCAAGGAATCGAGAAAGACCACCTGAATTGTTGAACTATTAAACCAATGAACTTTCAAAGGTTCAAAGGTTCATGGTTCAAAATGGTTCAAACAACTAGTAACCATTGACGTCCCTGTAGATGTCAAATTTATGGTAATGGAATATCCATTAATTTTTGAATATAACACAGAACTTGAAGGATGAACCAAGTGACCAACTGAAGAAGATAGCCTAAGAGCTCCAATTGCAATAGGAAAGAAAAGAAGGCTACAGAAGATATTGAGATATCTATGAGAAAGTTATTTTTAGTAGGTGAAACAGTCCACCAAGTAGTCATCTGAGCACACCAAATCAAGGATGTGGCCTATTTTTATTCCATGAAGTAAAGGAAAAGTGGATAGATGCACAAATAAGAAGGAAAGGACCATGTAGCCTATACTTTGGAGGAGACATATGGGATGAATTGACATGCCACAGTTGAGGCCGATGCACTATTCCAAGCATGGCCCCTTGATAGAACTAAAAATGCATTCAAGGAATTGAATGTAGCATGGGCCATTCCATGGAACAAAGCGCTAAGCCTTTCTTGAATACTATATATTGTAATCTCTTATTTTATGTAGAATAAATCTTTCCATTATAGAAGCAAAACTCTGCCCAAATTGAAAGGCGATTACTGAGACTTTGAGTTCAGATTGTTGATCACATTTCTTTATCTAAATGAGAAAGTTACTTTCAGACTTTGTGTCGTTATAACTTGTGTTATTTTAGGAAATTGTTCTTATGTCCATTTCCTAAGAGCATTCTTGTTTATTTAATTTAACAAGCATAACTAGTGGAAGTAATCAGGAAGGTGTCCTGAAGCCAATTATGGAAAGACTTTGTGCTGTCACCATTGTCTTTAGTGTGATTTTAGTTTCTTTCTGTGTAAAGGATCTTGGGATGACTTTGTGCCCCCATTATCCTTCATATTTCACTCTTTGGGTAGTTGAGGTGGAGACTTTGTGTTACTCCTCATTCTATTGGTTACTACGCCCTTGTTACCTATTGGTTACCCACCAAAAAGAACTCCTGCGCCCTGCTGCAAGACCACTTCTGAAAGAAGAGAAGTGCCTTCAGTATTATTACCAAGATTTCTCCTTTGTCTGTGAACATCATCTCTAAAAAAAGAGAGATGGATGGTGTAGTCCTACCCATGAGTGTTATTTTATGCTTATATATATAGTATATAGCTCCTCATATTTATAGGGAACCTCTCCTTGATGAGAGGAGAGATTTGTCCACCTCTGATGTGGTAAACTTGCACATTTGGCTAACCAATCTCCCTATGCTGTGGTTAAAGAGACCTATTTTGATCATCAGTTAGCTGGTGACAAAATATTCACCCCACATATTCTACATAGTTACATTCACATATCATACAATTGTTTTATCCTTTTGAGGTGACGTAATTACTAGTTCTTATCCTTCCCTCACCTCAAATGGGAACATATTAGTGGGGGCATGTTATAAAGTCATGATCTCCACACTTAGCCCAATTTTTATATTTAGTGGGGGGATGTCATATTGTTATGGCTTCCAAACATTCATAGTTTTCAAATTAAGTGGGATCATGATTTAGAAGCATGTTCTCCACACTTATTCAGTATTTGGTACATATATTAGTTTTTAGATTCAATTAGAACATGTCATATGGGAATGGATTACACACATTCACAATTTTCAAATTCAGTGGGGGCATGCTTTAAAAGCATGTTCTCCACACTTATTTAGTATTCATCATCTCCAGATTACATTAGGGTCATGTTTTGGAAACATGTTCTCCACATTGGTACTTATATCATTTTTTAGATTTCTCCATCTATAGTGGCATCATGATTTGGAAGCATGTTCTCCACACTTGCATATTTTCTGTTAATTGGCCAAAACACACATTTATATGATTCAAATTCATAGTTGTCAAAGAATTATAGACATTGGTATCATTGTTATACAAGTTTCAACATGAGACATATCTAAGCTTCATATTTCATGTAATGTGTGCCTAATATTGAAAAATCAAAATTAGTTTCATATTGTATAAAATTCTTAGGGATTGTCAACACCCAATAGTTAGAGTTTTATGAACTATATTGAGCCAATTACTGTAGTATTTGGTTCACATTTTGGTATGGTTTAGGTGATCAAATCACTCAAACTTGTCAAGATTTTAGGCTGGACTTGATAGTATCATCCTACCTCACCAGTTTGAAAGTGTGGGAATTTGGTTCACTCACACTTACCAGGTTATAAGTATCATTGAGTTGCACAGTTGATCTAATCTCAATTTCCAACTCAATTTTGCTCCAAGTTTGAGGGCATGGGCTTTCCAATCTCTCTCTCTCTCTCTCTCTCTCTCTCTCTCTCTCTCTCTCTCTCTCTCTCTCTCTCTCTCTCTCTCTCTCTCTCTCTCTCTCTCTCTCTCTCTCTCTCTCTCTCTCTCTCTCTCTCTCCCCCCCCTTAGATATATGCAATTTCAATATTTATCTATATTTTTCTTAATATTAGTTTCATATCCTTATAATGATAAATCTTTTTAAAATCAAATTACCAATGGGCAAGGTGGCTACATCAACACACATGTGTATTCCTAAACCTTGCTTTTTTAATTTCAATATCTTTAAAGTAATTTTAATCTAATATTATACGCACTGATTATAAATTGTAACATGTTCTTGGTTGTAGGTTAGTCACTAGAAAACCCCTCTAATTGGGCACACATAAAGATAAGGTGTGTTATACACACCCATGTATGTATTATTTTTCTTTAAACTATCAATTTCATTAGTAGATTAAATGGGGGGAAATGTATATGATATTTATGGATTATATAACACTTCAATAGTATACACTTGGAAAACTTAGACCTTGGTTATTCCTATCATTTATTGACCATTCCTATTTTTTTAAGTCATGCATTTGCTCTATCTTATACCCTTTGGATTATCTCTTAGTCTAATTGATCTTATGTTCATGACTTAAGTATTTTATCTTTCCTAAAATGCTTAAAATGTACTTATCTTCCACCCCTAAAAGTTTTGAACCTATACCTACTTTATTACTTTTTAGACACTAACATCTAGGACAAACACTAACATTGATGATAGTGCCCTAAACTGACACAAGTGTCCAATGCCCTAAATTCATCTATTTTTCAAATTAAATGTATCCTAATGGTCATCCTAAGTTCTTTAATGTGAGTTACTTATCCAAATGGATTGATATAAATAAAATATCAACCCTCATTCATTCCTCACCTAGAAAATACCAAGAAAGACCAAGTCAAGTTATTAAAATCACTCTATCAAACATTCAATTGAAAAAAGTTTTCCTATTTACATATCATTCATAATTACATCACATTTACAAGTTTAAATTACTAAAAGAGCAGCCCAAGAGCCTAATTTTATAAATTATAAGCTAGGTCATTTTTGTAATTGCTTTACACATATTGCATGATTCACACACAAGCCAACACATAAGGAGAACAACATCAATCTGAGGTCCTCTTCAAAGTATTGTCTATGTTGGTAGAGTTCACTAATACATGGGTATTTGGGGTTAGATCGACATTATGTACCCACTAACCTATTTTACTCCAAGGTCATAATGAAGATGAATAACTAGGGTTCTATAAATTCATGAGGAGAAATAGTCCATGACCTAAATATGAATGCACCAGAGTGAAGGTGAAGAGAAACCTAAAGCATCTAGGTGGTCACAACCCTTTTCAATAAGTATTATATATAAGACACTTACATAAAACCTAAATAGTAGTGTTGATACAACCATTCTAAGATGACATTAGTGTCCATAGCTCTAGAGCGTCAGATCTAGAATTTCCTTTTAACATATTTTCTACATGTCCTTGATCTAGCTCTATGTTAGCATTAGAACCAAGTATATTAATTTTTTATCATTTCCATGTATAACTTAGTTATACTTTCTATATTTACCCTATTCTTAGCATAATAATTTTAGTCTATGTTTATATTTGAGTTTAGCATTTAATTGGCATGATGTAAATTTGATTATCACCCTTGTGCATTGTCATTTCTATATTCTTAACCCTATTAACACCAAGTTAGGATTCCACAATCCATATTAGGGTTAAATAGAATCCTACAAAGGGAAGACATATATTTGAATCTATTTTTTCCTTTACATTCAAAACCACTATCCCAAAGACTCTTATTAACAATGTTTTCATGTAAGTTAATAAAATTTATTTTTTAAAACCTAGACATATACTTACATTCCATTGACATGAAGTACCTAGGGTAGAGTTTAATAAATAACACCACCCAAACATTTAATTATGGTGAGGGATAAGGGTGGGCATCAATACCTACCAGAGTAACTTATACACCAAACTTGATAGAGATGTTTTATGTATGATAGCCTAGTAGTGAATCCACTATTGATTGTTCTTGAGCTAATATGGTCACTTTGGTAGTATCCATATTATCATTTTTCTCTCTAGAATATGTGGACGTGGTTATTCCCAATGCAAGGACATTTTATATTTATCATCAATGGATGAAGGATGTGGATAGTTGTACTGGATCAAGACATTGTTAGATTTAATTCTCATTGGCTTTATGGTTTCATTTATACCAATATATTCATGATTGCACATGTTAAAATTGATTTTGTTAGTTACTAAGAATATTTCATGAGTGTTGTTATCCCATTGTAAAAGTCTATTCAAAAATTCTAAGTCGTCATAAGTAAGGAT
This sequence comes from Torreya grandis, assembly GCA_037957365.1. Lineage (NCBI taxonomy): Eukaryota > Viridiplantae > Streptophyta > Pinopsida > Cupressales > Taxaceae > Torreya > Torreya grandis. The sequence continues at coordinate 3,012,252 of JARHVA010000788.1, forward strand.
AACAACCCGAATATTTTTTACTTCATCCATCTCTAATGAAGGGATGGTGTCAACTAACCACCACCAAGTTATTGATCCTCTAGATATAGCTTACTAAATTTAGGAGCAATGAAATATGTTATGGTTATTTCAAATTCATAGCATACATATTCCTCATCTATATGTTCCAACTATTCTACTTCATGTTCAAGTTGACTACAATAAATGTTTGATTCTTTTTCCTAGTCATATAGTTCTTTACTACTTGAATCTTGAAATGGTAACTTGCCTATAATGACTAATATATCTTCATCATCAAAATCATCATCATCACCAATATCAGGGATTGGTTCTTGCCTTTTGAATGGGCATTCTTAGTCAACATGACTACTTTAAAAACCATCCTATTTTTTCACCCATAGACTCCAAGTTTTGAACTTGGAAAAGTAGTCTCATAAGTCATCTCATGCATTAATTGTGTATACCCTCATGTAATAAATGATGCTTGGTTATTATCACAAGTAAAAATAACTTGTTGATCAATATTTGAATAGACATAATCATTTACATTTAAAGTAATAACAAGGTTCTCTTTTATCATAGGGAAGTTTGGTTAGACATAAGCTTGAGGCAAGGTTTGATTATAAGGCACACACTTGTCCACATTCTGACATATAGGTAGATACATCTAAGTATTTTAGGTGTGACACTTAGTTATTATGATGAGTAGAATGGATTAACACCATAACTATGTGGAATATCTTATTTTTTAATGATGAACACCACTTGTTAATTGGATGACAAGGATGTTTTTACAGATGGGGTCCTCTAAATAATCATAATATTTAGGGCATATAATGTTCCAAGATAAATTTTAATAGTCTCCACCTCTATTTGTAGGAATGGGTCTTTCAACATCCTATATAGCTAGTTAAAATGACTATTGAATGAACTTATGGTTTCATTAGGATCCCTAAAATCTATATCAAACTAATAATACAAGGTAGTAGGGTCAATAGACACACTAAAATGATTGAAAAATATATTTACAAAGATAGTCCATGAAGTGGTGTATTTGTTTGGTAGACCAATGTACCAATGGTATGCATCTTCATCTAGGGAATAGAGAAATAGGTATCAAGTCATATCCTAATTTTATATTTGGGTTTGTTTGATGGGATCTTTAAATTTTTTAATTTTATCTTCAATAGTTTTAAATCCACCATGGGTATATTTTGAACAAAATTTGTCAAGTTTCTTACACAAGTCATGATCAAGCCTAGGAATGTTCATAGGGTAGAAACTTCCACCCAACCAAGCTAAGGCCATAATTGGTTTTAAAGGTAGATAATAGGACCAAAATAAAACACAAACATTAGATATTATCATATTCATGAATCCTTTTACCAAACTATTGGTGTGTTGATTAGACACACAACAATGTATGGAAAACATAGCCACATGACAAACTAGTTCAAACTCAAAATAAATATTCCATTTCATACCTTCCTTCTAGCACTAATTTGATGTTGTGTATTTTTAGCATAAAATAGAGTGGTAAAATCATAAAATATTTCCATAATACCAAAACAAATTATATCTCTCCAAATATACTCCAATTCACACCCTCCTTCTAGCACCAATCTATTGGTGATCTGTTTGGCATAGCCACACCAAATCTAAGTGGAACAGAGGAAGAGGAAATGACTCAATTAGTGAGGATTCCCAATTATTTATATAATCACCTAAAAATAATTGATATATGGTAACAATATCCCCAAGGGATCTATCTACCAGGTCATGGCATACCAGATACCTCAGTTGGTTAATGTGAGTTATTCCATACAAGAAGCCTATTTGGAGTACTTTTTAAATATTTATGAAAAAAATTGGTTTATATTATGTCAAGAAGAACCATATCATTTACATTTGTCAATGAAATCATTAATAGTTGGCACTTGTCTCTAATCTACTGATTTCAATAATGCATAAGAGAAAATAAGTGAAACGATGAACATACAGTCTAGATAAAGATTGTATAACTTACTGAAACTCTAAATATTTTATATCTAAAATAAAATAGATATAAAAAATATAAAATAAAGAGAGAGAAAGAGATGGTAGGGAGAAAGGAAAGATGAATTTAATTTCTAATGAAGACAGTTTTAATTTTTTTTAAATAAATCTTTTGAGAAACCATACTCTATTTGGTGAGCATATCACAACAAGAAGGAAAAGATGGTGCAAAATTATAAGGTCAAGTATTTATGTGTAAGAGGAGTAAAATTCACCATATACATGCACAAATAAGTAATGTCATTCACAAATCTTTCATATAGAATATAATTCATGGAAAATAAATTCAAGATTCATCAATGTTTAAACGAGTTACATAAAAAGTCTTCATACAACTTTTTTCACTTGGATTTTCACCCTTAGAGGAGATGTATAATATCTCCTTATAAAAGTCACACAATGGAAACACCTATAGGATTTTTGGTAGCCTAAGGATGAGGTGAATCTCTAGATAGGGCTAGCTCCCTTGATGTACCACTTTAGATTACAATTACACCTAAAATTTGGGGGGGGAAAGGAGAGAGATAATTGAAAGCAAACTATTCTAAGGGAGGTGATACACCAAATAAGATGATGAGTTCAAACCATTAGCATGTTATTCATGAGAAAAAAGGAGTAACCAAACATATACTCCTTTAATCTGCATCTTCTCACATCAATGTTACATTATGAGGTTATGGATAAATGTGAAAAGCTAAGAGGACTAGACAAAAGGACTTAAATGGAAATAGTGAATAGAATAACTCACTTGATCCTTGAAATTTCCTATAACACTTCACATGCCCTGTAAAAATAAGCATTTCAATTGTAAATAGGAGGAAAGAATGAGATAACATGCTATGGAATCTATAGTTTTCACTTAGCAAGATCCAAAATTCAAGTAGAAAACAATATGAACAATAATGAAGAGGTAAAATATTAGTAGTATTATTGATAAAATGGTATGAAAATGAGTAGGGATAAACCATACTTAGGTAGAGCATAAGTTATAATGGCCAAAATGGCTAGTTCTTATAGAAATTAAGAGATAAAGAAGAAGGAAGGAGTCCAAGGGTCACAAGGACAATTTTCAAGATGATAAAATTAGCTAATTTTTAATGATAAGAGTATGTGGGATGAAACATGTAATATAAAGAAGCACAAGTGTCCATACAAGTCATAAAACTCATGAAAAGTGGCATGAAACTCCTCATTCTATCTCAAAAATCTGCCTTCATGATTTGGACCTATTTGAACATCATAAAAACTAATTATGGATATGTATAATGATTGGAATGAATTGGAAGGATATAAAAAATTATTTTACATGCATTGGTTGTAGGCTTGGCCATTTATAATCATCTAGGAATGATCCATCATCATTTGTAATCTAAAAAACTCCTCCATATACCCTACACACTTGGCCTTTAATTTGAATTTATTTTATCATGAAAATATATGGGTGGGATTGGATGAAACATTTAATTACCCTCCATGTCCTTAGAGGAATTAGGGACACTTTAAAATTAGATCACTTGAAGTTTTCCACCCTTCTCACTAGCTTGGCCACTATGCCAATTTTGACTAGTTGAGATGAGAGTAATTTTTTTCACACTTATAAGTTGTTCCAAGGAATTAAATTTACATGGGTAGTTTTTTTAAGTCCTAATATTCCCTCCCATGTGATTGGAATCTCTTGGAACCTCTTGGAACCTACACAACACACAAAACAATCAAGGAAACCTTGTCTGTACCATGTCTGTATAGATTCCATACAACCAAAAAGTGTGTGAAGGAGCCTGAGAGAGTCATATACAATTTAAAATCATCATCCTAATAAAAATATTCCATTATATTATATTTCCAACTTAATTTATTCAAATTGGTCACTAGTAAGGGTTTAGTAGGGTTTAGGTCTTCAATACTCCTTTGACATCCATACATAGTCTTCAAAAATATGTGGGGATCTAAACTTCTCCTATTGAGCTCTTCTTTCCATTTCTTATAGGTCTAGTGTTGTCTCTGAGCTATAAATGGCTTCCTCAAGGATTTATTTACCTTAATAAATATTTAAAACATATTATTTACCCCCATATTCATGATCCAATTCATTTTATTTATCATCTAAATCCAAATATGAATTAGACCCCCTTTTTGGATGCTAGGCCTAGTCGTGCTTAGTAGGTCTATTTACACCTTAAAGCCCAACATGAGTTTTTGATGGTTCCTCTACATACCAATGGATTATAAACTTATAAAAAAATCCCATAATCATTATAACATATTTTATAAGTAATATATATGACTATAAGTGAAAATGACCTCCTTATTTGACACTAGGCCTAAACCTTGCCTTTAGGCCTACCTACAACTTTTGTATTCTAGGCCATCAAGATGAGATTATTCCTTACATGAAAGGATATTAATAATTTATAAAGTGTTTTTCAACTTAATACACCTCTTTTAAATTCTCAATCAGTCCCTTAACTCAACATTTTCATCTTATTAACTAAAATAGGTAGTTTGCATTTAAGGGGAAGTACTCTCTATCTGAGACAAAATAGAGGGTACTTTCCCTATTATCCAAGAAAAACTATATATTGGATGGTATTCCTCATGTATTATAAATTATTTTTACCAAATTAAATCCCTTTATCCTAATCCTAAAACCTCCAACATCAATAAAACTTCAAGATAGACTTGTGGAAAATGGATTGTGTGCAGGAAATTCCAAAGTGGACTGTATGTTGTAGGTTTAGATTCCTTTTTTGCCTATTTTACATGATATTTGGAGTTTCATGAGAATTTTAAGTCATTATTAATTTTTTTAATCCTTAAAATCACTCCAACTCCTCATACACTCCTTTCCATACCTAACTTCTCAAAATTGTATGTCAAACCCTGGCTATGTTTTTTATTTTAGGATGATGCCTATAAGTTATTTTGTAGTATTTGGACCTTGATAAGATGTTAAAAAAATAATTGAGACCTAAAAATACATTTTTTAAATGATATAAATCCATTTTCTTCATGTTCATGTCCTATTCTCATCAAAAACACTACTACTCTACTCACTATTTGTTGACTGTGCCTTATCCCTCAAGGTACTGTACCTATAGGTGAATTTGGGAAATTTGACTTGGGAAATTGAAAAAACCTTTATACAGTCCCTTGGTTTAATTTCACACCTATTTGGACCTATTTTTAACTTCCATATACACTATCAATGCTCTTACTCACCAAAATTGCTCACTATCTTACCACCATTACATTTGCATGTATACCCTACTTCCTTGATTCTTGTAGGGTACACTTTTTCCTTGATTAGACTCTAGTAATGTTGTTTGAATACTCTATTTTAATATTTGATGTCAAAAAACATGTGTTTATACCTTCACTCACATTTAAAGTCCTAAAACATCACTTAGACACAACCTGCTAGCCCACTATCTTTTTGTATTAATAAGACTTGCCACCTTGATCTTCAACTCTTATCGGCATATTATTTAGGTAAACATATCCTATTTAACATATCATGTATATATTATTATTAAAACATGTTCCACCTTCAAATATGAGTGTTAAAGTCACCTTGGAGTCAAAATTGTAGGTGGTTGCTACTTAAAACTAGTACATAAAAATGCATATTGGGGCCTTTCAATAATCATCCTTCTTAAGTTATCTACCCTAAAAAAATTTCATATTCCATGTTCCTACTAGGGGATACAAATATAAATTATCCATATTATTTTAAACTATTATCAACCCTATTATATGTTATTCCCAAAACACCCCAGGACCTCTATTTTCTCAAATTAGGGACAAAGGGCCTGAACCTACAGTTAATTCCTTGAACATGGTTTTCACTTATATTTGTCAAATTTAAATGTAAAATTAGGTATTATATAATAAAACATACATGATATAACTTCAATATATATTTGAACTTGTTCAAATACTTTCATCAAATGCCCTCAATTCTCTACCAATAAATATTGTAGGTGTGTATGCTGATGCATAGACAGTGAGTTGAATGTGAGAAGTATGCATTATATTTGGAATTTAATGGGTTTTATGTCTATAAATATTATTTAAAATGGATTATTTACATTATATAGGACCATTATTATCTCAAATAATTCTTTCAAACCTGACATCCTCTATGGGGTACCTATAGGTGAGTGTTTATAGTAGAATGTGTGAGGATATTAGGCATGACTACATAGTCCTATCTTGCATAAAATGAAGGCTTAAATCACCAATTAATTCTGATAAAGGATAAAAAAATACTTAAAAACTTTTAAAACACCTTTTTTAACATTATAGGACCCATGCACGTACTTCACCATAATTGCAAGTAGAAGTGAGCAAGAAGTTGACTGAGTATGACAGTGGATTGCAAGTTTATTCCAAGCATGATGTAGTAAGATCAAACATGAATTGAGATTATAAATATTTAATTTAGACATGGTGATGAACCTATATACATAATCTTAACCATTATCAAAGCATGGGAGCTCTGAAAATGGTGAAAAATTGCTTGTCATCCCAAATGAGACTAATCTACCAACCTGAGATGATTTGATCACCAAAACACCATAAAAATTGAAAAAAATCATAAAAATAATATGATAAGAGAGAAAAAATACTATGGAGTCCACCTCACCAATTGGTTCATATAGAATGGTCTAAAATGGAATAAAACCTATAGGGTACATGAAATAACAAGCAAAAAAGCACAATCAACTTCATGATGATGGTTAATAAATCACTTTACACCATTACTCAAAATAATGTTATGGAAATGAAGGTATCTAAGTTTAACCTCCCCAAGGAATTTTATATGAAATCTCCCTTATTGGCCATACCAAGTATAGACCTGAAGATTGCTTTTGCTTGCTAAGAAGGGTGAAAAAGGAGAAAAATGGTTTTAGCTTTAAAATGGAACTTTAAAAGATTTTCAAACATTTAAATAAGATTTATAAAGCTAAAGGGACATTATATGATCTTATCCCATGTTTCACACTTCCCCATGGGTTGTACAAGTGCTAAACTCTCCTTTTTCTCAAGAAAACTACCCTTTCTTCTAAAAAACCTACCACTTTTCAATTATGTCAATTGATTAAGACCTCTTAGGACACATGGGATGTGAAATCACCTTTAATAATGTTCACACTTCCAAATAAATCCATACAAGTCATCAAATTTCCCTTTTTTGACCTCAAAATGACTAATTTGACTGAGTACCAAGGCTAGTATAACATTAAATGACATTAATTGACATATAAAACACCTCTAGACATAATATATTAGACCCCAAACACATAAAAATAAATTTTTTACTTATAGGGGTCCCAATTTGACCTAAGAGTCAAATTTGGTCAAAAGCAACCTCGACTCATGCTAAAATAGAAAGCAAGAAATTACAGAAAAGATGTATGGTCTTGTTGATGAGGTTAACATACCCCCATTTCTAAAAATGGGGACCCTTGTGTCAAATTATGAAAATTTATACCTTAAAATTGAAAATTCACTTGGTCAGAGTGTCTTTAGAATTTTTTCACATCAACTTTACTTGAAAATCATCCATGCCATGGTCTGGTTGGCTTATTTGTGCATGGCTATGGTTTGATCTTATCCAAAATTACTAACATTTTTGCCTATGTTTCTATATTACAAGTTGTAGTCATATAAAATGTCAAAATTGGTAGTTTGAGTGTGGCTTGTGACACCCAACCCATAGGTCCCTCTTGCATGCTCTCATGACCCTTCTAAACACCTTTTTGATTATTCCCAGTCATTCATAGACTTTTGAGACCAGATTCTAGCTCGGCCATGCTACAATTCTCATGATAAGATAGGAGTTTTAGGGTTGGAATATATCACTATACCCTAGGGTGTTCCATTTCTAATGCTCTTGTCTAATCACATTTGAAGCCCAAATGACTATTTCCTTATGATCCCTCTTCTTCATTGTGTTAGCCTAGTGCCCATGACCAATAAATCTCCATAAAATCCCATTCAAATTTCATTTAGAGGGGGTTGGTAAATATTAAAAAATAAATAAAGAATAAAATCATGACCACTAAGTAAAATTTCCCTATTCTCTGCATACAGCCATCTAATATAACTACCAACATATTTAAACCCTCGCACCAATCCTTAGCTACCTTAAGTACTCTCAGTTTGGAATTTTTGCATCGGCATAATAGTATTGCACAAAGCACATCAAGTAGGAGAACTACATATGGCTTGATCCCTATTTAGATTATTGGTATATAGGTAGTGTACCCACACAAGGTGTGTGGATACATGTTTAGTGCATCTTACACACACTAACCCCTCCTTTTTCTCAAGTTTTATTCAAGCACTATGAAGGTTTAGGGTTGGAGATTACATAAACTCTATAAGGAGCTCTATATACATATAATATTTGAAATTTCATAGGTCAGCTCACACAAGGACAGAGGACAAAACCCAGATAACTCAGATCTCTGTGACTATTTTAGACAATAGCGGTAGGACATGGACTATAACATCAGACCTCAAAGTGTCCTATTTTTGATGCCCTTATCCTTTCACTGAATGAAAGTTAGATCCTAGTTCACAACACTATCATTATATTACACAACCAATTTTAGCCTCTATTTTAGCTATCTTAGTCTGGTTTTAAGCTAAATTACATTTCTCCTCTTTCATTACTATTTTTAGAAAGCTATAAAAGGCAAATAAATTATACAAATCAATACTGTAATTATTGAAATATTATTTATTGATTTATTATTCTATACTATTAAATAAAGTAGGAATAAAACTCCAATATTCCCAAAATAATTAAATCATTTGGTGAACTTGATATACTTCATTTATGCATAAAAACCCTAGAAACCCTAGGGTAAATTCCTTGCTAATTTTTCTACTAATTGTTTTATTTTTTTACTTGCATATTTAAATAAAAATTCACATTAATTTTTAAAATCCCTTAGTAATTTAAAAAATATATATTTTCTTTCAAACCCTAGTTGCATATACTAGGTCCCTTTAAATCTAGAATTTTCCAATATTTTTTTGATTTTTTACCTACATATTTAAATTAGAAATTCACATTAATTTTTAAAATTCCTTACTAATTTTTTAAAAATATATCATTTTTTCAAAACCCTAGTTGTATATGCTAGGTCCCATTACTTTTGAGGTATCACCTTACATGCTTCTGAGCTTCATATCTTTTTAATGCATATTCTATTTTATTATTTAGATTATATTTATTTAATCTGCTCTTTCATTTTTCAAATTATTTTCTTTATACCACCAAAGTTCCTTGCATCTCTTCCTTTAAGATGAAGTGCAAGACTTAGTGGTAACCCTCCTAAATTCACCCATATTTCTTCAACTTGACCATATACCATGGATAAACAACCAACTCAACTTCTTGCTATAGATATTACACATCTAGATTACACTAATTTCCATGAGGATAATTTAAACAATAAGTAGTATGAGAATAATAATGATGATAGAAACAATGATGTTCATGACCCACCACATCAAGTTCTTGATCTACTTCCACCTATTATTGATAATGATGTTATCCTCAACAAAGACTTAATTCTACAAAGTTTTTGAGAAAGACTCAAGGAATAACTTGAAGATCGTACTCTTATCTTACAATCTATTATAGAAATTAAAAAGGCTAAGTGAGTTGAGTCTTCCATTCCTTTAGAGCAACCAGTGGAAAATGACACTATGGGGGTAGCTATGTCTCAATAAACCCCTAGATTAGCCAAACCTTATTATGAGGCACCACTAGTTACATCTAGTACATTTTTGTCTCCTGATATGGTTTCCCTTGTGTAAGAGATAAAATATCTTCAATCTAAGGTGCTACATATTAAATAGGGTACTTCTAGACCAATACAAGATTTGGATTCTTTGATCTACTTCATACACCATTGGCATGTCATATTGATTCTACACCCTTGTGACTAGGTTTTATTCAACCCAAGATCACTCTATATGATGGAAAGGGTGATCTAGAGACACACCTCAAATTTTTTCACATATCATGCTTGGAATATGTGCTAAATTACTGGTTACTAACCAAGCTATTTCCATGAATTTTAAAGGATTATGCTTTACAATGGTTCTATAGTCTATTGAATTTGTTGATCAATGCATTCAATCCTTTAGCTAACATGTTCCTAGATCATTTTAACATTAACATTGGTGATAATATTTCTTATGCCCAAGTTGCATAATAAAAACAAAGGTTAAATGATCATCGCATATATTATATTCTTTGATATAATACTTTCTTGGCTAAGATGACTAGCCCCATGGCTGACCAAGAGTTATAAGATCTCTTTAAATAAAGTCTTCTACCAGCCTTGCATGAATCAATAATGTTTAAAAGATTATTTTCCTTCATTGAGTTATGGCATACATTAAAAGAAAGGGAAGTCAAACTAATTTCAATGGGCAAAGTCAAGTATACGAGTATATCTGAAACAACAAACAAGATTAACAATAAAGTCCTATACAAAGTAAAGGTCAATGATATAAAAATTCAAAATCAACCAATAGTTAATGTAGCTTTAGATCCCCATCAGCGAGTGGTTTTATCAACACCTCCTCGGCAAACTTTTACCAATCTATCAGTGTCTCCAACTAGAGTTTTACAATAGTTATTGGAATGTAATATCATATCTCTCCCTCTTATTCAGGAAGTTGATCCAACAAAGCCTCTTTCATAGGGATATGATTAGAATGAATTTTGTGATTTTCACAGGGCATCAAGCAACACAACAAATAGATGCATTAGTTTGAAACATAATATATAAGACTTGATAGATGGTAGTGTTATTGATCTTGGCACTTCAGTTGAGCCTCCTCAGGTGAAGCAAACATAGAACAAAGCTTTGAAAATATTTTCAAATTCTTTCCCATAACATTCTAAATAAGATACAAGGGATACATCAAGTGTTCACCATGCATATCATGCACATCCTCCATCGTTTACATATCAGGCACCTTCACTTGAGTTACACCATTTGAGCAACACAATTAATGTATATAATTATAGAATTATGGCTAGACCTTTGATCTCCTTCTATTAGTAGGAGATAGTTGAGGATGATTTAGATTATCATGCACTCTTTATTAAAGCTTACATTCATAATCATCCCATTCATAGTGTTATCATAAATAATAGATCCAATGTGAACATGTGCACTATGACATTACTACATCATTTGGGATATTCAAAATAGGATATTACCCTAATGGACATAGTTATCAATGGATTCAGTGGGCACATATAGAGTTTATTAGATGAGATTGTAATTCCTTTACAGGTTGGTCCAATACATGTGGTCACACCATTTACTATTGTTTCTAGTGCAGGAGTCTTTGATATGTTTCTTGGTCAACCATGGATTCAAAAACTTTGAGTAGTACCTTATACAATTCAAAGATGCATGAAATTCATTCATGTTAATCAATTTGTCATGGTTGGTGGAGTTCCATATGAGTTACCACTCCCCACTTCAAAGCCATCTTCTACTTTGTAGTCACTAGTTTCAGCTTCTCCACTAGTTATAGTTCTTCCTCCAGTTTAGATTCAAACATAGTTGAGGCTTCCATTGCCAACAAAGAGTTCATACACTTCCATAGAGGTCACTTTTAGAGCAGCCATAGTTTCAAGACTCTAGATAGTTTTTAGCTATAATGTTCACACCCAAGGTAGTATCATTGGGGTATCACACTTCTACACATAGAGCACATGTTCAAAGAGATTTTATTACTACCAAATGGGTCCCTAAGAGCCCTACAGTGTCATCCACTTCTCAAAGTTATAGAGGAACCCCACAGTCAGTTTCCATTATAGATATTTTAGAGCATTTACAACATACATAGCTTTCATAGCCATAGTTTTAGCCCTTCCATCATGCTTCATGATCATGCATGATCTCTCTCCTTGATATAGGACACCATGATAAGGAGTCTCCCATGATACTCATCGATTAGTATCATTTCTTCTTAGTCTTGCTTGTACATAACTTCTTTTCAATTTCTTGTACAGAGTCTCCTCATGATTGATTGTACATAGCTTATTATAAAATACAAAAATAATATAACATTTCAAAAATACCAAAAACATTCAAATATGTCAAAATACCAAAAACATTCAAATATTCCAAAATACCAAAAACAATACAAAATTTCAAAATCCAAAAACATTCAAATAATTCAAAAACACAAAAATATTTTAATTGTATGCATTATCCATGTTTTACATTTCTACTACCATGTTAGACTTACATTTGTTATTCTATGCTATTTTTTGTTGATTTATCTACATTACCTTACTTCACTTGATATTCTTTGAGTGTGTGTAGTGACATCCAGATCCTTGATTTCTTCACTCTACCCATTGAGGGGACATCCTACTTCTACATTCTAGACATACATCAATATATTTACCCAATGGGGGCATCTTCTACATGACTACACCATCCAAGTTATATCATTCCTACACCACACACTCTAGTTATCATGTTGATGTACATTACTTACTAGCTTACATAGATTACTCTATCAACATTTACTAGTATATAGCACTTCTGTATTTCTTAGCATATACCTAGTCTTGTACTCCATGTCTTGCATACTTCCACTTCCTGATTTGATTAGTTAGATGTGATTGCATTTCTAGTATATTACATGTCTTCCTTTCTTACTTTGCATAGCTAAATGTGATTGCATTTCTCAGTTCCTATTTTATCTCTTGTATGTGCCTTAGGACATTTGCTAATGTCCTTTTCTTTTATTCATGTGTGTGCCTTAAGACATTTTCCAATGTCCTTTGCTTGGAATCTTCTATGTGCTTGTGGCCCTCATGTCAACCTTGCTTGTTTCCAATTATGTGTATATGTGGCATTTACACATACCATGTATGCCTACTTTCTAGTTTGAGTGACATGTGCCCATGTCCCTTATTTGTTTGGCCCCTTGGCTACTCTTGTATGCTTCTTGCTTCTTTCCTTGTGTTATTGTTGCTTGTTTGCTTCTCACTATTTGTAATTCCATGATCCACATCATGCATTATCTTGATTTCTTTGATGTCATGATGGACATCATGCTCCATCCTTCCTTGGCAACCAAAAACTAAAAACTAACAACTAACATTTCCAGTTTCAATTCAACACATTATACATGTTATTACATTGTTATATCTATCTAGGCATACCCCTATTAATCTAACAATATCTAATGCAAACCATCAATATTTTGAGACATTTCAATTATTGTTGATATATCATGTATTTCATAACATAACACACTTTTAGGGATTTTTATTCTGAGGGTAGTCATTGCAAGGTCATCATTCCTACCCTCAAAAGAGGGGGAAACAAATAGGGGTTTTTTCATAGAGATCAAAGCTCCTACTGGTCAAAAAATTAGTTTTTAGAACACTCAAAATAGTAATCAGAGGTCAAACTAGGTAGAATAAACCAAAAAAATAGTGACGATTATAGAGCAGTCATCAGATTTAGCAAAGGACAATAGTTTCAGACATGGACAATAATGTCGAACAACAAGGTATCTTATTTTTTATGCTCCTATCTTAATATTAAAAACTAGATTTTACAAAAATAGGCAGAAAGGTAAGCTTAGCTACAGTTTTGTCACCTATAGTTTAGATTAGAATCAATAATTTTAGTATAGTTTTTCTTAGAGAATTCAGATATAAGGGGCATCATGCATGGCATGATGGCTCTCACTTCTAGTTTTAGATTGGGTATTTGATATAACTTCTAGATTAGAATCCATGTTACAAACACTAGTGATTGAGGGCAATGTACGCATCACATTTAACTTGTTTTCTTTTTGAGTTTAGTATATTACCCAGGCATTCTTAACATTTTCATGCCTTATTCTATTTGTAGGTGATTGGCATCATTTTTGAGTGGCTTTCATACAAACCTAACCTCCACATTCTTGAGTGGCTTCCAAATAAGCCTAGTTTTCAATTTCGGAGTGGCTTTCATACAAGCCTAATCTCCTCCTTTTAGAGTAGCCAAGATTGGCCTAGTTTCCAATACATATTTGGATATCCACACCACATTGTTAGATTATAGAGTATTCATGAGCTTCAAGAGCCATCTCATATGACACATATTCATATCAATATTAATTTATAGCTTCACTTAGTGGGAAATGATGGAGCCAAAGGTCAAGATAGACTTTGTATTCTTGAGCCACCTATTCAGAGGGATGAGACACATAGTCCAAACACAATTAACACACACATGATTACAATGCTTCACTTATTGGGTGATGATGGGACCAAAGGGATATCCTTTGCATTGTTGAGCCACTATGATGGAATTGAGCACTTAGATCCATTCATGATATTACTTTTGGTATAACACATATCCAACATCACTCAACATCACTCAATAATACAAAAGGTTTTGTATTGGTTCGCGTACTCGATGAGGTGTATTGGTTTCTTTCTCTTCCTCTCTCTCTTACCCAAATTTTATACATTCCTATTTAGATATAAAATATCTAGTAAGAACTAATCTAATATTTTTTTCTCTTACAGATTTACACTCCATAATGTGCTCTCTTTATACACACCCAACATCACACAGCTTCATGGGCTTCACCCTTTCAAGTAATTTTAGGTATGCTTTCTAATTTTACTTTATCCCAGTATTTTACTTTGATACATCACTATAATAAAGGTGGGGGGGGGTGTAAATGTAGCCATATAAAATGTCAAAATTGGTAGCTTAAGTATGGCTTGTGACACCCAACCCATAGGTCCCTCTTGCATTCTCTCATGACCCTTCTAGACACCTTTTTGTTTATTTTTAGTCATTCATAGACTTTTAAGTCCTAATTCTAGCTTAGGTAGGTTACATTTCCTATGCTAGTTCCATCCCCCTAAGTCCCAAACCTATAGGATAGGAGCACTAGGGTTAGAATATAGTACTAAACCCTAGGGTGTCCCATTTTTAATGCTCCTATCTAATCACATTTTGATCTTAGATGACTGTTTCCTTTTGATTCCTCTTCTTCATTATGTCAACCTAGCATGAATACATTTAAACCATGATCAATAGATATCTATAAAACCCATTCAAAGTTCAATTAGAGGGGGCTGGAAAATATTACAAAAGCAAGAAAGAATACAAGAAAGACCACTAAGACAAATTTCCCTATTTTATGCATACATCCATCTAATATAGATACCAGTATATTCAAACTCTCACACTAATCCATAGTGACCTCAGGTACTCTCAGTTTGGAATTTTTGCATCCACATAACACTATTGCACAAAGAACATCAAGTGGGAGAACTAGATATGGCTTGATCCCTCTTCAGAGTATTTATATGTAGGCAACATACCCACACAAGGGGTGTGGATACACGTTCACCGCATCTTACACACACTAACCCCCCTCTTTTTCAAGTTTTATTCAATAACTATGAAGGTCTAGGGTTCAATATTAAATCATATCTATAAAGAGCTTTGTTGACATTCAAGATTCAAATTTTCATAGGTAAGCTTACACAAGGATAGTGGACAAAAAACAAAAAACTTAGATCTTTGTGACAAGTTTAGATAATAGTGGTAGGACTTAGATTATAGAACTAGACCTCAAAGTGTCTTATTTTTGGTGCTCCTATTCTTTCACTAAATGAAAGCTAGATACTAGTTCATGACACTGTCCCAATCCTGCATAGTCAGTTTTAACCTCTGTCTCAATTGTCTTAATCTAGTTTTAAGCTAAGTTGAATTTCTCCTCTTTCATTACTATTTTTAGAAGCTAAAAAAGGCAAATAAATTATACAAATTAGTACTATAATTATTGCAATATTATTTACTAATTTATTTTTCTAGACCATTAACTAAATTAGGAATAAAACTCTAATATTCTTAAAATAGTTAAATCATAAGTTCAATGAATTTCATCTAGGAATGAACATGCTTAGATTTTTGTGCTCTAATGTTTAAATGATATTTTATTAGCCTTTGGTCTGTAATTGATTAATGTAGTTCATATTCAAAATGCTAAAACCCTTAGTATAAATTTAGTCTAAGTACTCCTTTTGAATCCAAATTTGGTGGGAGCTTTTATTTAAATTTTGGTGGGATATTTTTATTTTGACTTAGTTCATATTTTATCCTAAGTTCTTAGTAATGTTTATTGACACAACTAAGACCTTAGTTTAAGAATTTTATCCTAAGTACTTCATATCTTGATCCCTCCTTTGTTCCCTTTTATCCTAGCATGGTCTAAATAAATCTAGGGTCCTTTAAGCCAAGTCTTTTTTAATTCGCAAGGTCACTTTAATATGTTTTAAAATTTTGCCTATAGATTTATTCATATTTATTAATAAAATTGAAAACCTTGGTCCAAAACTTTAGATTAAGTCTTATATTATTCTTGATCCTAACTTAATCATTGTGTTTATTTGTAGGATCAATGACCCTTGTTTATTCAAGCAAATTTAATCTAACTGTGCGAGATCAAAATGGGAAACTAAGCATAAGAACAAATCTCACTCAACCCCATGGATCAAAATCAAATAGTGTGAGTTTGATCAGATGAGGAAGATCCAATGACACATAATATGAGTTGAAAATTCAAGCCATGATCAAAAGGTTAACGTTTGAGTAGGTCCCCAAGATCAATGGCCTGCATTAACTTAAGCAAGATTGATCAGATGATATGAGTCAACTCAAGAATTAAACAAAGCTTAAGACTAACAAGAAGGTGACAAGTTCACCATCTCAGTGAAAGGATATTAAACAACTGATGGTGGTACACCCGTCATATCATGATCTAATGGATCACATTTACTTACCCAAAGAAGATCTGATGATGCAAGATCACCATTGAATTTTCAACAAAATTTAGAGATAACACAATAATGACATGTGTCATAAACATAATAAACATAGAAAAGGTAGCCAATGGCATTCAAATATTAGGATCAAGATTTATGATCTATGATAATCCATGGAAGATTGATCCGATGGTGAAAGATATAAGAGGATTTTGTTAAAGGGCAATGGTCAATTTTTTTAAATATTGATGAATATAATGCCACATAAGAAAAACATGTAAATCTAAAGATTTTATGGACCTTCAAGAGATAGAGTTATAAATGGATAATTCAAGATAAAATCAAAGACATGAAACTTGTGATTTGAGCTCATAGCCTCAATTAAAAATCCCTATGAACTTGCTTGAACTCTAGAAAAGCCCTAGCAAAGATGGAAGCCCAAATTTGATCCTAAATGGAATTGCAGACGACTAGCATGTTTTCATGTTATGTTCATTTTAAGTTCATCCAAAACATGGTTGGATTGGCATACTTACACATGATTCCAGTTTGATCTTATCTAAATTTTCTAATAAATTGATTTGTGTTTCAGGGTATAGGTTTAATGGAGTCTCACTTTAACTAGCGTTGTGCAAGGTTTTGTAATTTAATGATTAATTAAACCCTTTGATTAGAATTTTTGGCCCTTCATTTTCTTATTTAATATATGTCTAAATCATGTAAAAAAAACATTAGTCTAAATTTTCTTTAGCCTGGGTCTTTTAAAATAAGATTCAAATTTGCACAAATCACATTTATTTGAATTTATGAGGGAGGCACTTTATTATAGACTTAATTAAAAAAGGTATTAGTTATATTTATTAATGAAATTAAGACCTAAATAAAAATTCTTTATGTTAGGTCCTTTACTTATTATTGTTCACATGGATTAATTAAGTGAAGATATTTTTATATGTTTTTTTGAACTTAGCCTAAGACTTTATCCTAAGGTTTATATCATGTTTATTAACACAAAAAAACCTTAGGCTATATAATTATTAAGACCTTATTAAGTCTATTTTATGTTTTAATAATAGAAAAAACCTAGAAGAGACAAGTGTCAAGCTCATGGAGGTCAATAATTCAAAGGAATAGATCTAACAATCTATGTTTACCTAGATAGAATTGATCCAATGATGCGAGATCAATGTTGAATTGTCAAAGGTTATAAAAATCCTTATGAGAGTGATAAGTGTCACCATCTTGGGAATAGCTTGAATATCTAATGAAGAGAAAAGAGTTGAAATGCCAAGGATCTCAAAGCAAGTGAGATGGTGACAAGTGTCACCATCTCAAGAAATCTATCAAAAAATCAATGATCGATGGAGAAAAGGACTAGGACCAATATGTAGAGATAAATGTACCATAGCAATCCATCTAAATAGATCCAATGGTGTGAGTTGAGATAGATGTGTTCAAAGGGATAAAAACTAATAAGGAAGGGACATGTGTTTAAATAGAAATGATGATGCCATATAAGTAGACAACTCAAATTAAAAGATCTGGTATACCCAAAAGTAATGGAGTTATATTTGTCATCAGATTTTGAGGGTTGAGTGTTTGAATAACTTTTAAGGGAACCAATTATCAATTCCAAATTGACTGATGAACCAATGTAACAAATCTATGAAAATCAAGGACCAAAAGGGTTGAAATTATAAAGAGTCTCAAAGTTAGGTTGACACAACATATTCTTTTGTATCAAATATTTGTAAATCATTTTGAAAAAATATTATATCTTGTAAAAACATGTACAATTTGTAAAGTGCATTGCGTATGGGCTAGTCCATTTGTAAATTATATGATTATAAAATGTTGTATAAAGATAACCATCCTTGACAACTATACAATTATCATTGGATATGATTGGCAGGCATACCTCAATGAGCCATCTATATAAAAAGGTATTTCCCATTGTAAAAAGGGGGGAATTCTTAGAGATAAAAGCTAATTGTAACATTTGGGAAATTAATATAAGCAAGGATTTCTACAAATTTTGTCGAAATTTGCTTGTGTCTTTTGTTATTATAGACTCTCTCTCACTTTTTTGTTCTAATTTCTAGATTTGAATGGTTCTTGTGAGTTCTTGGTGTGTACATTTTAATGTAGAGATGTTAACTTGTGCCAACACTAGGTTATTTGAAAGACCTTAGGTTCATTTTGTTTTCTTACTCTTATTGCATTTGGGGTAATTTTGCTTGTTTGTAGGGGTGAATCTTTAAAGTGAGCCTGGTTCTTATTTACATTATTTCATACCATCCTTATATGTTTTCCTAATGTGTGACAAGATTTGAGATTATGTTACTTCATTCCATACATTGGTTAAGTGTATGCCTAGAGTTTATTTGAACTTTGTCATAGTGTTTGGAATGAAGATCAGTAACATCTCTTCTCTACCCTACCTTTCCTTTTGCTCCTTTTTTATAACCATATCACTCTAGCTTAATTTTAATTATAAATATCCATCTTATATTAGTTATTAGAATAGTTATTGATCATAATTCACCATTCTTAGAATAGCATAGTTCATATTCTACATAGACTAACTATTAGGCCATGGTGGCTCCCAACCACCAAACATTATAAATATTGTGAAATCCACTTCTTTTGCCTCTATTTCATCAATAGTTAATAGCATTATCACAACCTATAACTCATGCACTGAATTCTTAAAGTTATAAAATGAGAAGTGTTCTTGATTGCTCTGAGTACCTATGATACATATTCATGCATCAATAGGAGAAGCTTCAATGGTGCTAGAAGGAGGGCCTCCTTAGTTAGATCTTTGAAATTTTGATGTATCTTTGCTCATTTTGGTGAATTATGTTCAAATATTGATGTATTCTTTGCATAGTTTTGTTTTATTTATCCTATTTGTGTAAATATCATTGATCTTAGCAGTTTTAGACGAATATTTGTGCTCATTTAGAAAAAGATGGATGTTCTTTGAAGATCCATGGGTGATTGTGGTAAACATAGATTAATATCTATCAATCCAAGTCATTTGAGGGGTAAGGATTTTACAAGATGGAATTACCACAATTAAGATCATCTTTAATGTATGGCCTAGTTAAGAGGCTCTTATAATCAATGTGTTTGGCCAGGTACATGACTTACCTAGGAATCTTGAAAGGTATTCACCTTATTTTAGTCTTACAAGTGTTGTTACTGCTGAGGAACACATCAGGTTCTTTAAGGTGACCTTAATATTGTTAAATATTATTCATGAAGATGTTGCCTGTAGATTGTTTCCTTTTACTCTTAGAGATGAGGTATATGATTGGTTTCTTAACCTTTATGAGGATTTCCTTATCAGTTGGAATGATTTTGATAATTATTTCATTGATCAATTTGGAAAGACCATAAGTCCATATGTCCTTTATCAACAATTCATTAGTATGAAGAAGGATTCAAATGAAACCATTAGAAATTTTAAAAACTACTTAATAGAACTATAACTCCTTATATACCTATTGAGGATTTAGATTTATAGATTTATAAGGATGCTTTAGATCCATTAAATTCTATGTTTATAAACATATCTATTAGAGTCATTAATAGTGTATGCTAAAGTTTTGGTAATCAATGACCAAATACAACCGCAAGGTCAAATGGCATATGGCATTCGAAATGTCAATATTAATTTTCCTATCTTGAATGTCATTTCTCATGCAAATCAAAATATACCTGCACCTAGGTTTCAAAATAGCCAAAATAACTATAAAAATGAGCCATCTAAAATTATGAACATGCTTGACATAAACATGTGTGATGTGCCTTTTGGATAATTATTGTAGGGTTCATAATAATGATGCATGGTCATCTACTTATTCTGAGATATTTACATCTTATAGAATAGCTCTTGTCGTAGAGACCTATGATTTGCCATTTTAGGATGAAGATGAATTTTAGGATACTTCAAAAGAGGATCTACTACACCGATCAGGGAGGAAGACCCTATCCTTTCTAAAATAATGGAAGAAGTTACAACTAATATGAATTAAGTTCTTAAAGATGTCATTAAAATACTTATGGATGAAGAAGATTAAGATGAAGATGATGCAATAGATCAAGAACCTTCATATGACTCCATAAAAAGGTCAAAAATGTGTGATCAACATGTTTTAGATGGTAAGATTCCAGATTAATCCCATATCCTTTTTGTTGATCATGATGAAGATGCCTTTTGGGATGACTTGGAGAGTTTTTGTTGAAAAATTGATAGTCCATTCCCACTTCATATGGATATTGAGGAATGTATTATAGAAAGTAATATTTTATCTATTCTTCAAGAAGTCAATTATATTTGAGAGATCCCCAAGTAAGAGGAGCTAGATCCTAATTAAGACACAAATCCAAGCATACCAGTTGAGTTTACAATACAACCATGGAAAGAGAATGAGACAATACATGATCAGTTTTTAAATGAATCAAATCTAGCTTTCTTGATGCAAGAAATAAGAATCTGGGAAGAAGATGATTAGATCTTGGATCCATATATTCAATCCATGTGTTTGAGAATGGAGGTGAGAAACCAAGTAACATCACCCAAAATACATAAACATGCAAGTGATCCTATCCACAAGAAGGGGCCATTGAATGGAAGCAATTATGTTTCAAGGTTCTATACTAGACTAATTAATTTTTCATTTGATCCTGGAGGTAAGTTCTTTATGGAGTTAGTGTAGGTCTTTAGATTAGGTTTTTTCCTATTTATTTCCTCCCTATCCCTTATTTGTAAATAATGTTTGCATATATTTTTTTTCTTTCTCTTACTTTGCTCCTTGCCTTTAATAAGTCTTTTTCAAGATAATCCTCAACTCAAATTTCACCTAATTGCTTGAGAACTTCACTAATTAGGAATGCAAGTATGATCCTCAGGCATTGGTTAACCATAAATTATTGAAATATGAGCTAGATGCTATGGTTTAGAGAAACTAGTAAAGACTAATTATTGGGATAATTGTTCCTTAGGATTTTAAGTATTTTTTTAATCTAAGCTTGGTTTTAAGAAGGATTACACATGTAGAGTGAAAGATTGAATTATTAGGATATGGTCATGTTTACACTTAATAAACATTATTACCTAGGAAAAGGCTTACAAATAAGGATGATTATTTGAAGATCAAACACTTGACCACATCCCTAAACCTGGCTAACTTGGTTCCCAACCTTTGCTAAAATGTCAAAAATGATCTAAAAATTACAAGAATGAGAGATTATTTCAAAATTCAATAATCTCTAAGCAAAGGTGATTCTGGTAATCTCCACTAGGGCTATGAATTCCTGGTTGGTAGTGGAGCAAGGTCTTGAATAGATCCAAAGGTATCTCTATCATGGCTATCGATGCTTGGCTAGTAGTAGATCAATACCCAAGCCTCTCCTAAGTTAAAGCATGATTCTTAATGAACATCTAAATATGTTATAAGTTAATGTTAATGGTTGAAGTCATGAAATCTAGAAGTTATTTATCCCAATCCCATGGCAAATAGTAAGTGGAATCAAAGAACACACACAATAAGATTAGGTTTTAATGTTTGATCCTAATGCTGTATATAAAAGACTTATTTCAACCATAAATTGATCTTGATAATGGTACTTGATCAAAAGGAATGAATAAACTAGTTATAAGTCTAAATCAAAGTCTCTGGATTCTAACATATTATTATGTTTCCCTAAGAAGTCACCATTTATTGATGAGGTCAACGTACCCCCATTTTTGAAAATGGGGACCCCTGTGTCAAATTATGCAAATTTATAACTTAAAATTGAAAATTCACTTAATCAGAGTGCTTTAGCATGTTTTCACATCATCTTTACTTGAAAATCATCCACACCATGGTTTGGTTGGATTATTCATTTATGGCTCTAGTTTTATCTTATCCAAAATTGCTAACATTATTGCATGTGTTTGTATATTGGAGGTTCAATGAGTTTCAACTAAGAATGAACATTCTTAGGGTTTTGTGTTCCAATGTTAAATTGATATTTTATTAGCCTTTGGTCTTTAATTGATTAATGGAGTTCATATTCAAAATGATAAAATCCTTACTCTAAATTTAATCTAAGTACTCCTTTTAAATCCAAATTTGGTGGGATTTTTTATTTAAATTTTGGCAGTGGCTTTTATTTTGACTTAGGTCATATTTTATCCTAAGGTCTGAGTCATGTTTATTAACATGACCAACACCTTAGTCTAAAACCTTTATCCTAGGTATTTCATATCTCGAGCCCTCCTTTGTTCCCTTTTATCTTTGCATGGTCTAAATAAATGTAGGGTCCTTTTTATTATGTTTCTAACTTAGACCAAAACTTTATGCTAAGTCTTTTTTAATTCACAAGGTCATGTTAATATGTTTTAAACTTTAGCCTATAGCTTTATTCATATTTATTAATACGAGTGAAAACCTTCATACAAAACTTTAGCTTAAGTCTTATATTATTCCTAAGCCTAATGTAGACATTTTGTTTTTGTAAGATAAATGACCCTTTTTTACTCAAGAAAAATTAATCTAATGGTGTGAGATCAAAATAGGAAACTAAGCATAGGAACCAATCTTTCTCAACCCCGTGAATCATATTTAGATTTCATGTATTTGATTGGATGGGTTAGATCCACTAGTGTGTAATCTGAGTTGAAAATTCAAGCCACAATCAAAAGGTTAAAGTTTGATTAGGTCCTCAAGATCAACGGCCCGTGTTCACTCAGGCAAGATTCATCGAACAATGCAAGTTGAGTCAAGACTTAAATAAAGCTTGGGACTAGAAACAAGGCAAAAAGTTTCACCATCTCGGTGAAAGGATATTGAATAGATAATGGTGTTTAACCCCTTGGATCATGATTTGATGGTGCACATTTTCTTACCCAAAGAAGATCCAATGGTATGAGATCATTGTTGACTTTTCAACAAAACTTATAGCTAATGCGATAATGACATGTGTCATAACTATAGGAAACATATTAGAGGTAGCCAATGATATTCAAATCCTAGGATCAAGATCAATGGTGCATGATAATATGTGAAAGATTAATTAGATGATAGGATATCAAAGAGGTTTTTTTTCAAAGGGCAACAGTCATGTTTTCAAATATTGATGAACAAAATGATACACCAATGCCATGGTAGTGCCACATAAGAAAAAAATGATAAATCTAAAGATTTTTTGGACCTATAAGAGACAAAGGTATAAATGGATAATTTGAGATAAAATCTAAGGCATGACACTTATGATTTTATCTTATATCTACCATTAATGCTCCCTGCAAACCTGTTTGAACTCTAAAAAATCCCTAACAAAGATGGAAGCCCTAATTCAATCCTAAATAGAACTATAGACCACTAACATGTTTTCATGTTATGTTCATTTGAATTTTATCCACACCATGGTTGTATTGGCATACTTTCACATGATTCTAGTTTGATCTTGTCTAAATTTTCTAAAAAAATGATCTTTGTGTTTTAGGTTGCAGGTTTAATGGAGTCTCACTTGAACCAACACTATGTAGGGTTTTATACTTTAATGATTAATTGACCCCCTTGATTAGTCTTTTTGGCCCTTCATTGTCTTATTGTATCTATCTAAATCATGTTAAAAATACCTTAGAATAAAATGTATTTATCCTGGGTATTTTAAAATAAGATTCAAATTTACCTGGTCACCTTTATTTGAATTTACAAGGGAGACACTATATTGTAGACTTAGTTTTAAAAAGTCTTAATTGTATTTATTAATGCCACTAAGACCTTAATCAAAATTATGTATGTTAGGTGCTTTATTTCTTATTGTTCACATGGAATAATTAAGTGAAGCTCTTTATATATATATATATATATATATATATATTTGAATGTAGCCTACGACTTTATCCTAAGGTTTATATCATGTTTATTAACATAAATAAAACCTTAGGATAAAATTATGTCCTAAGTTCTATACTTCTCAGGACCTTATTAAGTCTATTTTATGTTTTAGGAATAGAACAAACCCAAAAATGACAAGTTTAAATCTTCCAAAAGTCAATAATTCAAAGGAATAGATATAATAATTGACATTTTCCCAAATAGAATTGATACACTGACATGAGATCAATGTTGAATTGCCAAAGGTTCTAAAGAGCCCCACAAGAGTGAAAAGTGTCACCATCTTGGGGGCGTCTCAAATATATAATGGAGAGCAAAGAGTTGAAATGTTAAGGAGATCATAGCAAGTGAGAGGGTGACAAGTGTCACCACCTCAGGAACTCTTTTAGAAAATCAATGATCGATGCAGCAAAGGACTAGGCCCAGTATGCAAAGATCAATGGACTGCATCGATATATGCAAGTATATCCAATGGTGTGAGTAGTAAAAGAATTATTTAAAGGGCTCATAACCAATAAGGAAGGGACAAATGTTAAAAGGGCAATGATGATGCCACATAAATAGATAACTTGGATTAAAATATCTAGTATACCCAAAAGCAATGGAGCTATATTTATCATCAAATGATGAGGGTTGAGTGTTAGAAGAAATTTTAAGGGGACCAATTATCAATGCCAAATTGATTGATGAATAAATGTAGCAATTGCAAAGAGTCTCAAAGCTAGGTTGACACAGCATATTCTTTTGTATCAAATCTTTTTAAATTATTTTGAAAGAATATTATATATTATAAAAGAATGTGTAATTTTAAAAGTGAATTACTTATGGGTCAATCCATTTGTAAATTATCTAATTTTATAATGTTGTAGAAGGATAGCCATCCTTGACACCCATGCAGTTATCATTGGATATGACTGACAAGCATACCTCATTGAGCCTTCTACATAAAGAGGTATTACCCATTGTAAAAAGGAGGGAGTTCTTAGAGCCAAAATCCAATTGTAAATTTTGAGCAATTAATATAAGCAAGGAATTCTACAAAGTTTGTCTAATTTTTCTTGTGTGTTTTGTTATTATATCTTCTCTCTCACTTGTTTTTTCTAATTTTCAGATTTGAATGGTTCTTGTGAGTTCCTGGTGTGTACATTTGAATGTAGAGTTGTTAACTTGTGCCAATTCTAGGTTAATTGAAAGACCTTTGGTTCATTTTATTTTTTTACTCTTCTTACATTTGGGCTAATGTTGTTTGCTTTAAAGGGTAAATTTTTTAAGTGAATTTGGTTCTTATTTGCATTATTTCATACCATCCTTAGATTTTTTCTTGATGTGTGACAAGATTTGAGCTTATGATACTTCATGCCATACATGGGTTAAGTGCATGCTTAGAGGTTATTTAAACTTTATCATAGTGTTTGGAATGAAGATCAACAACATCTCTTCTCTGCCCTACCTTTCCTTTTGCTCTTTTTTTAACCAAATCACTCTGGATTAATTTTCACTATAAATATCCATCTTAGATTAGTTATTGATCATAATTCACCATTCCTTGCATAATATATTTCATATTCTACATAGACTAACTATTAGGCCATGGTGGCTTCCAACCACCAAACATTATAAATATTGTGAAATAGTCCACTTGATTTACCTTTATTTTATCAAAAGATAATATAATTATCACAACCTGCAACTCATGCACTTAATTCTTAGAATTTTAAAATGAAAAATGCTCTTGAACACTCTAGGCACATGTGATATATATTTAGGCATCAATATATCCTCTACTATATTATAACAATAATCAACCATCCCTTAACTCAGTCACATGGTTCACCTTATATATACACCCACACATGCATGCGTGAATGCATGTGCACACGCGCGCGCACACACACACACATGTGTATGTGTGTGTGTGTGTGTGTGTGTGTGTGTGTGTGTGTGTGTGTGTGTGTGTGTGTGTGTGTGTGTGTGTGTGTGTGTGTGTGTGTGTGTGTGTGTGTGTGTGTGTGTATACATACATATACGTACATACATACATATACATACATACATACATATATATATATATATATATATATACACACACATACATAAATACATGCATACATACATACATACATATATATATATATATAAATATATATATATATATATATATACATATATACATACATACATACATACACACACACACATGTATGTATGTATGTATATGTATGTAATATATACACACACACACACATATATATACATATACATATGTGTATATATATATATATGTATATGTATATATATATTTATATATATGTATGTATGTATATGTATATATATGTATGTATGTATATGTATATATATATGTATGTATGTATGTGTATGTGTATATATATATATATATATGTATGTATGTATGTATATGTGTGTGTGTGTGTATATATATATACATATACATATATATACATATATATCATATATATATACATATATACATATATATATACATATATACATATATATATATATATATATATATACATATATACATATATACATACACACACACACACACACACACATATACATATACATATATATGTATGTATGTATATATATATATATATATATATATATATATATATATATATATATATATATATATATATATATAAAATAGTCTCACCCATTCTTAGGTGCTTGAAAATATTCAATGTGTTTCCCACCCACCAAGAAGTTATAAGCATTAACTAATAGAAACCAACTAAGGCACCAATTTAATGTGTGCTTATCTTGAGGATAATAGTTATGTTGATGGATGGAACCTTTTCCCTTGGTAGCACATGAAAATATTATATTGCTACATCAATTCAAATGACGCATGTTCAAGTTTAATTTCACTCATTTTGATGAATTACAATTGTATTAAATGTAAGGGGCACAAGTTTTCATCCTCTAGCTATCAACAATCCTCTTGATAATTGAATGTGTGAAAGCATTCTTTATATTTTTTTGATATTTAGTTTGTTTGATCTTGATGTGCATGTTATTGTCTAACTTATCTTGGTATCTAATTTACTTTGGTATTTGTTTCCATGATCTATTTAAACTATGTGACAATACATTCAATAACTACACAAATTTGATTGGACTCATAGTCCAATTCCTATATTTTAATAGGTTCCATGGGTAAAATGAGCATCATTTCCAGCTTCTAATTTTGTTCATGGAGGTCCATGTATCTTTCTCAAGAAGGTAATTCTACGTGTCATCTTCTTGCTACTTCAATCTGTGTTAGGGGATCATGCTTGCCTTGATTTTTCTTCAAACCTGATGCAGTGGGATCTTGACAAGTGGAAAGATCCTATTCACTAAGAGCAATGTGGTCCCTCATTATTTGTTTCATGCGCTAACTAATCCATAAAATTGATATCATTCCACATGGCATGATCTTAGGATCTTTCTCTATCTTAGCCTCATCATACTACTCCCATTTAAACCTAGGCAAAGATAAATAGGATGATGCCACATGGCATCATCCTATTTACTAGGAAGGTTTATTGCCTACTTATTTTGTTCTAACCATCCTAAGGGCCCAAAGAAGTAATATCATGTCATGTGGAATGAACCCAAGCACCTAGAGGGTTGAAGGCCTATCTCTTTGTTCAATGTTTTGTAGAGGATCAAAGATCTGAGATGTTGGTAAGTGGTGGTTCCTAGTTGAATCTATACCTATGGATAAAAATTAGTTGTTGGTCTTTAAATAAAATGACTTTAGCTGTTGGACTTTAAACTTCATGAAAATCAACTAAGGCATAAACCGAGAAAGAAAAGACAAAATTCCCTTAAATTTAGCAACTGTAAAGGGGATTTTTCCAAACACATAATTAATCTATTTAATCAAAAAATATATTTTAGATCAAAAAGATATAAACATGGTAAATTTTGTATTTATTAAGTGATGAATTAGATTCAAAGTCTAAAGAGAAGATTGAACAATTAGGTAAATAGGGAAAATCATGCCAATTTTGTGATGGTCTTAATGGTCTAAATTACCATCAAGTTTAAGTAGGTGAAATGTTTACATGTATGTCAGTGCTCTATCAAGTTGGAAATCAATGACACATGACATTTATTCAATTCTTTGGGGCATGATTTAGTGTCTAATTGAGTTGATGACCTATACGATCTTAGTGAAATCAAATCTTGATAGGTGTTCAAGTCTCATTCACCTAGAACCTAAGGGAGACTTAAAAACATACAAACCACCTTCAAGGCCCAAATAAATAGGATCATGCTATGTGGCATGATCCAATGCATCCAAAGGCTTGACTATCATTGTGAAGTATAAAGACTACCCTGAGGGCCTAGAGAAATGAAATCATGCCACATGGTATGATCTTGTGCATTCTTTAGGGTTGAAGGGATATTGAATAAATCAAGGGGGCCTGAAGAAGCAAGGAAACATCATCATTCCATGTGACATGATCCCAAGCACTTAGATAGTCTAGGAAAAAATGGTTAAGAGAGGCCTAGGAAATCGAGCGAGTGACAAGTGGTTGCTTCTCACTTGCCCAGGGACCCATGGGAAAGCTAGGTGATCATTGGCTCATGGGAAACCAAAATAACTATTAGAGTTAAAATATAAATTTGAAATAAAATGGATATGACTATTAGTTCAAAAAGTGACTAAGTCCTAAATAAACTTGTTTCAAAGGCCTGGTCATTTAATCAATCTCAAAGCCAAATAAACCCATTTTTATGAAAAATGACTAAGTAAAGGAATAAAATTGAATGAACACCTAGTCATTTGAAACCAAAATAAAATGTAAATTATTTAATTTACTTAGAAAAATAAGATGAGAATTCTGAAACAATTAAGTAATTTGCATGAATCTATGTTGAAATGGTTTGAAAGTGGGAACTTTAATGTAGTTTAAAAATCATGATCCAAAACAAACCAAGACTTATCATATTTATGACAAATTTAGATAGTTATATTAGTATAGACCCAATTGCCAAAACTTAGTCTCACCAAATGCATGTAATGGACACTTTAAGTTCAGACTTAGTTCAAAGAGTAAACCTAATATAATATCAAGACTGCAACTTGTTAGTAAAACTTTCAATCAAACCATGAATAAGAAGCACGTAATTTATTATACCATAAGACCATATTTGAGATAAAAATTATACAATTTTAGTGATGAAATTAGAGCATGTTATTCAAGGAAGAATAGAATCCTCTTATGAAAATGCTAATAGAAATGAGTAAATGAGTAATATTATCCCATTGATTTCCATTACCACCCAACCATCATTATTAGGATGAAGTTATCCCTTAAGTAGATGATAAGATGAAATAAATGTCTATATAATTCGATGGAATAAAGATAGGTATAATTTTATTCCACTAAGATAAATATTGTAAGTATTTATGTTGAAAATCAATAAGATGTGGAGTAATGTCAAACATAGAAAAATACATATATAACATAGTGAGCTCAAGATGGCCCACGGTATACAAACCAACCATCAATAGAAACTATTTGAGAGCATCTATAAATTTATTATTCTTTTAGCCTTTTAAGGGGACCTAGAAATTTATCTAACCATTCATCTCATTTGGTAATTGATCAATAAACCTAGAGTTTTTTATATTTCATTTCATCCATAACACACACAAAATAATACAACTCAAAAACACCATAATAAAAAGTAAGAAAGGTTACCAGGTTATTAATACATGGTGAGTATCAACTAGTGAATGAGGTCAAGTAGGAAGTTATGTAAATAAATTTTATGCCCTAATAGGACTCTCCATTTATTAAATCACCAGGTGAGGCCCCGTGCATACCCATAATACCATGAACAACCATATCACAAAAAAATGATTTCAAACAACTATAACTATAAGCTTGGAAGGAAAAAAATGCAAATAATAACACATTCTTCTTACCTTAAGCTTGAAATATAGTCTAAAATTTAAAAAACACTAATTTTCATTATCTTCTCTTTTTTATATCTCT
This sequence comes from Torreya grandis, assembly GCA_037957365.1. Classification (NCBI taxonomy): domain Eukaryota; kingdom Viridiplantae; phylum Streptophyta; class Pinopsida; order Cupressales; family Taxaceae; genus Torreya; species Torreya grandis. The sequence continues at coordinate 3,043,076 of JARHVA010000788.1, forward strand.
ATTATGTATTTCTAGAACTAAAACAATAAATTTGAAAGGAAGACTACCATGCAAACAAAATATGATTCCTTGATGAAAAATAATACCTAAAAATTGTAGTTACAACTAGTTAAATTGGCTATAAATGAGTGTATAAAGTAAAGTGAAAATATGATGGCATTTTGGATAAGTACAAGGCCCATATTATTATGATAGTTTTTTTCCAATAGGATAGAATAAATTATGAGGAGGTTTTTTATCCCACTATGACGATGGTCAAATTTCCAATTATTCTCTCCATAGAGTCTTATTTTGGATGTAAATTATTTCAAATATATGTCAAAATTACTTTCATAAATAGAGATTTGGATGAGAAGGTGTTCATGGTAAAACTTGATGTTTATAGGGTATCTAATAATGATCATCTTCAAATTCATTAAGTCCCTAAATAGGATTAAGCAAGTTTCATGAACATGTTTTATAAGAATTGATCAACATCTACAAGATTATGGATTCATAAGGAATCAAGCATCAATTAGTGAAGGATGTGAAGTAGAGGTTATGAAGGATGTGAAGTAGAGGTTACGCAGTGAAATTTTATGCCCTAATAGGAATATTCTTTTTTTGAATAATTGAGGCCCTATGCATACCCAAAATACCAAGGATAATGATGTCACAAATTTTGATATCAGTCAACTATAAATACAATCTTATAGGGAAGAAAAATGAAAATAACAATGCATACTTCTTGCCTTAAGATTGAAATATAGTCTAAAACTTATAAACCACTAAGTTTCATTATATTCTCTTATTTATTTCTTTGTTGTATGATTCCAACATCCAAAAAATACCATTTAATTCCATCCACAACTTCTAAAAAACTCAATTGAGATGGTGGGTTTTACATTATTTCCCCACTCTCCCTCTCTCATTGTCCCTAGGTGGTACAACATGGTTATACCCTAGCCTCTCTTCTTAATTCATTTCTTCTGTTTCCCCTCTCTTTCTTTTTACATTTCTCATTTCCTTCCATCTAGGTTAAATCTTGATTAATGGCATTTTATAATAATAATAATAATAATAATAATAATAATAATAATAATAATAATAATAATAATAATAATAATAATAATAATAATAATAATAATAATAATAATAGTAATAATTAATAAATAAATTTGAGGTTGTGATTATGGAGTGGTTACTAACCCCCTTAAACACTAAGCACTATAAGTTATTTATACCATAAAATAAAAAATTATAACCTTAGTATGAAGTGGTGCCTAATATTAAAATAATTTTTATAATAGGCCAACACTATAAAGTGTGTGTCAAGAGGATGCTAAACATTAATTATGCATTGAGCACTAAGTATTGTTAAATATTCCTTTTGATATTATTTAAAATCCATATTTACATTTTCAAATTCAAAATATATATGTATTTGATCTTAAGATCACAAGTGGTGTCATGCCAATATAGCTGATAAAAATGACTAGTTATCAAACACAACCACCTTAGTATAGGGGAAAAATAAAAACATATATATGCATAACATGGGTTTTGTACATTTTTCAAAAACATTCAAATCAAAGGTGTTGTATCTCTTCCATTAATTCATGCACATGCATATTCATGTATATATCCAATTTTTTTGTTTATAAAACTCCTTCGTCGATGGGCATAACTCATATCCATTAAACGGTGTTACCTGGAAAAAAGGAAAACAACATCAATAGTACCTAAATAGAAAAGATGAAAATTATTATAACTACATCAATTTCTAAAAGTAAATAAATGCAAGGAATGAATTATTAAATCACTAAAATTTATTAAATACATTAAGTTGATAAAGTAGATACAAAATATTACTAAAACAAAAATTATAATCGAGAATAAAAACAAGCAAGTTTTATTAAAATGGTGTTGTATGCAAACTTTTTTAAAGTCTATAAACTGAAATATGATAATTGCTTGCTATGTTGCATTAGCCTTTGTCCACTTCATTATTTATCCTATTCCAAACATTTTCAAAAATATCATGATTATGATAGCATATATATCAATACATTTCATCCTAGAATGCATTGAGTTCTGAGTGAAATAAATAGAGGTTTAAAATCTTCCTCTTATTATATATATTTTTTGTTCTTGTTGGCTTGGATATTTACATTTGTTTCTTAGTTTTTCCCTTTGTCTTCTATTTTTGTTTAATTTTTCTTCACTTATGTTTTGATGTGTGTGCCACTTGGGCTTATTCTTTTTTTACTTGTCAAAAATGTTAAAAATGTAAAAAACATTAGAAAAAAAAAAAATTAAAAAAAAAATGTTTATCAATGGATATGTATATCATGCATGTATGTATGTGATATAGGTTTTACATATACGTGTTATGTATTTTATTCTCATTGTATTATTTGAGTGGGTGAGATGTATTATATATAAGTTATATACGAATATGGAATTTTATATATTATATGATTATTTTCTTTTCCAACACCCTAAGGGCATGATCACAATGGTGGTTTTCCATACCTTATACGCATCTATTTATAATGTATTTTATGGTTATATATTTATTGATTTCCAATTATCATATTGATCTATTTTACATTTATTATATCTTATCTTTCTATTTTATGCAATTTAAGTATTTTTATGGAATCTATATTGTGTGGTTACATATGGTTATTACAATGGTTACTTTATGTGTTACATACCATTATGTGTTTAATTGCTTCCATGTTTATGTTTATGCATGTTTATACATGTTGTTTTCCATGTATTATTGCATACTTTTCAATAGATGATCCTATAGTTATCATGTCATATCATGTCTTACAAGTCATATGTCCTTTTGAGATGAATTTATTTATGAAACAATACACTTGTATTTGATTTATGCAATATATTATTTCCATATTTTATGATTATTTACATGTTATATATAATGAATATCTTATGTTAGGTTCCATGTGATTTACCATACATGTTACTATTTTCAATATTACTATGTTTGGTGCCTATATTACCATCGTATTTACCATAATCTATGGGGGTACACTATTGTGTGTGTTTATCATTAATTTATCTAACCATAATATGGGCATGGTTGTAAAATTTGGCATACCATTTTTCCTTATCTTTATTTTCCACTTAGGGGAATTATATTCTTCAATATCTCCTCAAATTTATTACTATATATCATACACATATGATGCATTTATTGGGGTAAATTATTTTCCCCCATGTATTCCATCCTCATATAAGGATGAATATCCCAATATTGAGCTGTACATGATGATATTTTATGATGGTTACATATGATTTATATTATATTTAAAAGGATTTTACATGATGATGTTTTACGATGGTTAAAAAATGAGATTTATATGATTTTTTTAAGGATTTTTAAAGCTTAAACTATATAGCTTTTTATAATACATGGTGTATTTAAATCTTTTTTGTGAGTGATTATAGTGTGTGTTTTTCACTTCCTTACCTCAAAGTGGGGAATATATACATATATTTCAATATTATTAGGATTGAGAAAAGATTTCAATACATGATAGAGTTTGAGATAATTTAAGTGAAATGAAAGCATTAGAAATGGTCCATTGTCAAATTATCGATTAAGAAGTGGATTCAGTTTTCAAAACTTCCTGAAAAGTGATAGCTATATTTAGGATCATAAAAATTTATAATCATAATATTTGGAATAAACTTTTGTTTTCAAATTTAGGCATCTTGGTTTAAATACCACGACGTGTAGTCATTACTATGTTCATATTTCCAATTATGTTTTTCAAGTTTATATATTTCACATTGACATGATATTACTAATGATGATAATTGGATATTACTTTTAGTTATATCATAATTTCCAAAAAAAATCAAATCCATGTGGATGGAGCATATCTTGAGCATCTTTAAACTCATCCATCCTTCCCTAGGTAATTCAAGGTATGTGCTTGAGTTTATTTTTTTATACTTTGTTACATGCACGTATTAACTCACATACACACATAAAATTATGGGCATTATGTAGATATCTAATTATGCTAAAATACCATTTTCCATAGTGTCTTTTACCTATTTTTTCACACTTGGTCTGTTGTGTGTATATGAATTTTTAAGGACATTTTCTTACACCAAACTATACTCTAAGTCTTATAGATGTAGTTACCATAGATTTATTTCAGATTTTGAGTCTCATTTATATATTTCTCAATTTTGTTTCCCTCATTATATATATTTGTCTCTCTAAAGATAGATTTGGTGGTTACATGCATACAATAAATTCTAGATTATGTAGATTAAGAAAACTACCAAATCTATCTTATGTATTTTTTTAGGTATTTCCACCTTGGTTTGATTTCTTGCACTTTAAATTTATTTTATTTTTTTTACATGGGTGGTCTACGTACATGATATGTCATATATATAGCAAGTCATTTATCAAGTATCATATAGGTGTTAATAAAATGGTTAACCCTCTCATACCTTCAAGTTAGAATCTTCATTGCCATATTTATTGATACACCTTAAATAGATTATTCTACCTTATAGTTCGATATTATTCAAGCTATTATTACATCATCCAATTTTATCAAAATAAGGTTTAGTTTAATGTTATTATAGTTACATCACACAGTAGGGAATAATATGAAAAGACTTTGTTAAAATTTCCATTTATATGAGATAGAGAACTAATTTGGGTTTACTCTAGTGTGAAAGATTTGTATCTATGAATTTTTGTATTTTATAAATCCATAACCCTTTTGGTGTTCTTAATCTAAGTATTTTTGGCAAATTAGGTCAATAAGATGAAGATGAGATCAAATTAGACATTTTGCCCATGATTTTTAAAAAGTGAAGATACGACATCAGACAATGCACCTACATAAGAAAATTTAGATTCCAAAATTGATTGTAGTATATATTTAATATAGAAAAACACTTTTGGAAGTAATAGATATAGGGCATATTTGGTGGGTGAATACACCCAAGACATATTTAGGGGTAAGTTTAAAGGCATAAAATATGATCTTTGGCAGTCAGGGTCCAAATATCACACAAAGCTTCATCATCTTTTCCAGACCACTATTGCACTCTCAGAATCTCAATGTTCTACCTAAGTGTGTTTATTTCATAAATTTCACTACTTTTCCTATGTCTTTGCTTGTTCAATTTCTATATTTATGATTTTTATTTTTATTTTCAACCATGAGGATGATATAATATTTTATTATTTGAATGTATTTATCTTATATCTCTTTATTTAATTATTTTATCATGTTATGCTAGAATTTTTTACCCTGGTGCACTAAAAATATAAAATAATAATGTGTTACATAGAGAGACACAAAAGTACAAAGATTACCCATTATGAAATTGTAAGGAGAATGGCAATAATTAGAATGAATCATATTGGAATGACACCACCAATACAAAAAATCATTTATAATTAAAGATTATGATGTGGGTTATGTAGGACATGGGACCAAAAATATCATAGGACGTGCCCATTATCATAAAATGCCCTACTCACTAACCAATATGTAGGGATAAGTACTACATATTAATGGTATTAGTATATAAGGAGAGTAATGACTCACTTAACACATATTTTAAGTAAATATAAGTTATACCAAGGTCCCATCGGTCTATGTTATCAACCCAAAATGTAATATTAAATAGTATCTCCTTATAGACACATATTTGGTATAAGACACTTAACAATGTCATTTTTCACATATCCTTGATATATGTGACTTATGCATACACATATGACTTGCATACCCTTTTTCCTATCCATTTTTATATCATATACTTGGCCTTCCCAATTTTTTTATTGTTCCTATATAGGTTATCCCCCTTCTATGCCATAAAAACTATTATCTTATGTAAATTGTCACCATATTTTAAATTTTTGGTTTCTCCATCCTATATGGCGTCTTTAAAATTTGGATGTTTCTAGTTATCATTAGAGTTTTATGTCATTTTTAGTGTCTAAAGTTTATGAAATGGGTATTTTTAATATTCAAATCTCTCCCTTATGTCTAACCACAAGTTTATCATGTCATTTATGGATGGAAATTATTAGGAATGGTAAAAACATTCTATGAGGCTAAGATCTGAAGAGTTCACAACAAGAACGTCACAAGTAGATATAGATAAATGGAATAGAACACAAAGTAAAACCAATTGATTATTCAAAATATGAGAATAAGAGATATGCTAGTACAAAGGGTAAGCACTTGCTTATATAGGCAAGGCCAAAGACTAATCTAGCTATCCTAACCAATGTGGGATAAATAAAAACTCACTAAAAGATGAAATATATAGCTAATACACTATCAAATATAAGAAATACACATGAAATACATAATAAAAAACCACCTTTCAAGTGAAGCTAGGGGATAACAAAATCCAAAAAAGAAATAGTGGCATATCCACAAAATGAGTCCCAGTAACAAGCCCTGATACGGTATTCATGTACAATATGTATCCATGAAATGAAGATGGAATATGTCCTCATGAACACCCCCCAAGGACAAATTATGAAAGCCAAAGAATGCCACACAACTAAATGAAATTAGGTGATTCAAAAGGCTTTGTGATTATGTCTGCAACCTTCTATTAAGTTGGAATGTACTATAAGCTAAGAATGCCATCCTGAATGTGATAATGAATGAAGTGCATATGGATCTCAATGTGCTTGGTCCATTGGTGCTCAACTAGGTTATGAGATATGTTAATTTCACTCTAATTTTCACACCAAAGTATAGTGGGTGAATCCTACATCAAGCCAAACTCTATCAATAATTGATGAAACCAAAGAACCTATTGACTCACTATAATTGTTGCCCTGTACTTAGCCTCTATAGATGAAAGTGAAATAGCCTAATACTTCTTTTATAACAAATTAATAGGTGAATAACCAATAAAAAAGATGTAGCTATAAGTGGAATGCCTATCATCAAGGGAACCTACCTAATCTGAATCACTGTATCTGACCAACTAAGTAGAAACCCTGTGTAATGTAATCTAAAATGAGTAGTGCCTTGTAGATATCTCAAAATCCTCTTAAAAACCTACTAATGACTATCATGAGGGTCATGTGCAAACCAAAATATAAGGCCAACTACAAATGAAATATCAAGGTGAGTATGGGTCAAATACATAAGACTCCAATACATTTATGTAGGATCATAAAGTGGAGTAGTACATGAGGTAGTGAGAGTCAGTCTAGACTAAAAATAAGTAGGACTTGGCTTGAAATCAACCATGCCAAAATGCTAAATAAGATCAAGTGTGTATTTATGCTAACTCAAATAGATCCCTGTATCTAATTGTGAAATCTATAAACCAAGGAAGAAAATTCAAAAGACCAAGATCTTTTATGTCAAGCTGTGCTAAAAGTGCCTATTGAATAGTCTAAATTTGAGATGAGGAGCTACCTATGAGAATAAAATCATCAACATACAAGACCATAATAGTAATGTCTTCCCCACTACACTAAATATACACTATGGGATAAGAGTGGTAGTGAATAAATCCATTAGAGAGAAGAAATGAATCCATCCTCTCATACCAAGTTTGAGGGCCCTATTTGAGACCATAAAGAGACCTCCTAAGTTGACAAACAAGAGAAGAATCATGAAAAAACCCAACAGGCTATTTCATATAGATTTCCTCATATAAGTCTCCATGTAGTAAATCACTCTTAGCATCCATATGATATACTATCCAACCCTATGATGTAGTAAGACAAAGTATAAGGCAAATAAAGTCCATCTTGGCAATGGGTGCAAAAGTCTTAGAATATTCAATACCTTTGATTTGAAAGAATACCTTTACAACAAGATGTGCTTTATATTATCAATAGACCCATCATCTACATATTGGTTGTGGTAAATCCATTTGTACCTAACCAAATTTCTTCCTATTGGCCAAAATTGGCCCACATACAAAGCTTTTTCCTGTATAGCCTGAGTAATATTAATCTAAATCCATGGTTTTGGGATCAGGGGAAGGAATTAATCCCTTTAGGGTTTTGGTTCATTTGTCTTTTCTCAATGAGTACAACTATATATAAAACCAATAAAGGAATTGGTTTTCAAAGATAGGACATTAAGCTAAGATCATAATCGGTGACCTTCAAATGTCTAAGTTCAGTCATGGTAAAATCATTCATAAGTTTGAGCCAAGTATATACCTTAAAATGATCTATAAGCATGGGATGTATTAGAAGACATCAAATTAAATCCCCAAAAAGTAGTCATTTAGGTTCAACTCTTTAATAGGATCATGAAATTTAACACAAGGCTGCCAAGTGTCAAAGCCTCTCTTGATCAAATTAAAGATCATTGACACACATGCAATCTCACCAAGTCAATAGGATAAAACATCCTAGATCCAGATCGATGGTGTGTATTCTTGCATACAAATCCTGATCAATGATCCACATTCAAGGCTTGAGTCAATAAAGATAGATCAATAATGCACATTAAATCATACATCAAAGATCTAATGGAAAACACAAGGTTCAAAGGTTATGGATCCTAATATTGAATTTATTGATGACAAGTGTCTTGATCATGGTGTACTCTCGAACAAATCAATGGACCACATTTAATCATGCAAAATAAATATCTACAATGCACATTCTACCATGTGGGTATAGATCAATAGTGTGGATCAAGGTCAAAAATTTAATGATCCCATATTACACATGAAGTTTCCATATGGAATAAACATGTTAACTAGATGGAGACTGGTAATAGGGTCCACAAAGGGCATGTGGGCCTACCAAGGGTCACAATCCTAAAAATGGATATCTAATGGCATGCATAATGCCAAGTGTCATAATTTTGAGTGTAGATCAAATATCAATGGCCAATGTTGAAGTCAAGGCTAGGAGACTCTCGAGGAGATCAATGGTAGAAATTTTATCAAGCTTTAAGGGGTATGAGATGAAGACACATGCCCAAAATAATGACATTCATATTTTAAATTAAATAAGTAGTAGTGTGATAAGGAGAGGCCACATAGGTGGACACATCATATCAAAATATTTTATGGACCCGAGCATGCAAATGTATGAACATGAGAGAAAAATAAATAAGATCCCTAGTTTTAAGATTTAGAGCCTACAAGACATGTTTTCTAAGGTTGTAATTCCATTTCATGATTGTATTCATTATTGTTTAAAAGGGATCCACATGTACAATGAGTTTTTGGCTTCCATAATACATTAGCCTATATAACCATGGTTTCTTGTTGATTAAAATGAGATGGATTCATCGAGGAGTGAGGTGTCCATGGAAAACCAAAAATGGAATTGGTTTTCCATTCCATGAAGACCTATAGTAAGTTCCAAAAAGACACTATACAGTTAGTAGGATATTACTAGAGTGTAGTAAGAGGATGATCCCATAATTAATATCAAGATAATTTTTTCAAAAGTAGGATAGGCCTAGTTTTGATCATCCTCTCATAAGTGATAAGTCACCTACAACAAGCCTAAAGGAAAATAATCACTTGGTATGAATACCATTATCATAACTTTTACACTAGTTGGTAGGTGGGTAACTAGCACCTAGTTTTTTAGGGGGTCCATTTGAATGACTATACATGATAAACATAAGATAGAGGGGCCAAGGTGATGGAGCCATTAGAATTATCAACTAGGGTTCCATCTTAGCACCTGATCCACCCTATCACAAAGATGATCATATGTGTTATAAAACCTAGCACAATCTAGTGTAGCAAAAGACTCTCACTTGACATGGTAAATCCCTACCAAAAAAATGTATGAAAACCCTCTTAAAGAAATAAAGATAACTTTTGCCTATCTCTTGCCTCTTAATTGTGTTTAGCAAGCTTGTGCAAGATAGCCTTGTGAAGAAGTGTTATTCCATGTCTATTATCCTTATTTCTTGCCTACTTTTAGGTGTTTTCAAGTTAGTTTCAAGTCTGAACTTGAGATTTTTCCACCATTAATGGATGCTTGGTGTGAATATTATAATTACTTTTTTCTTCATTCATTATTTTGTGAGCCTAGTTTTTGAAATACTTATGCTAATTAGATAGATTATGAGATTGTGTCAGCTATAATTATCTTATGTTGAATCAGTGTTTATCTCATGCTTATGTGAGTGTTAGTCAATTTGGTGCATCACCATTTTATCTCTATTATTTACCATATCCTCCTTTCTATCCCTTTTCAAAATAGAAACATTAGGTTAGGTGATCTACCAAGAGGAAGTCATCCTTTTCTAGAGGTTCAAATTCACCATAGGATACCCACAACTTGATGTTGTTTCCATTGTGTAGCTTAGTTGGAGAGAGCCTAAAGAACCTTTTCCAAGGGTGTAAATTAATGCCTACAATAATGTTTGGCATGCCTAATAAGACCACTATCAAAGAAGATTGGTCAAATTTGATGTTGATTTGATCAATTTGCATCATTATAGCTTTCATCTTTTAGTATCTAGTGACTCTGAAGAACACTCAAAATTTTTGTAGTAGAGAAATAACTATCTTTCATGACAAAGGTGACTACAAGATCAAATTCTAAAGGTATTCCTTTTGAATTTGTTGAATTATATTTAAACTCATCAAGAAGTTGAGATTTGTTAACATGCACCTATATATGGGAAACTTTCCTCCTAAACCAATTTCAAAATCTACCTTTACAAGAAGATCTTTGTTGGCACCTTTCATTGCCATGGTAGTCCTTAGAGATTTCTTTTATTTTAATTTCAATGGTTAGAGTCCATTGAAACTTAATCACTATGTTCCTATTCTAATGGAAGCTCTTAAAAGTGTTCTTTACTTCATGGGGGACCAGTCTACAATCCCTTCTAAGCACCTCAAGGATGTAGCCAGCTTCTACAATATTCATGACCTTAATGAGGAACACGTGGCCATCAGATTATTTGCAGTATCTTTCAAGGATAAAACCTTGGACTGGTATAGAAACCTTACTACTAAATCCATCACATCAAGGGATTAGTTAGGTGATGCATTGTGTAAAAGGTTTGAAGACAAAAGTGACCACTTGTCACTTGTTGAGAAATTAACTACAATCAAGAGTGCTCTTCATGAGGTTATGCACAATTTGAATACAAGATTTCAAAAAACATGGGACAAGATTCAAATCTCTATCAGGCCTACTCCTAACTATACTTTCCTTTACTATATAAAATCTCTTAATATTTATATTACAATAATCATCCAGTCTATGGGAGGAAACCCACTACCAAATTCTTATGAGGTGGCAATCAGAGCATAAAATTATCTAATACAAGATGGCAAGCTTACACGTATACCACTAATGCCTTTATTTCTTGAGATTTAACCACCTCCCATCATCATTCCTCCCCTTTATGTCATTCCACATATGCCAACACTTATTGCCATACCTACACCAAAGTAGGATAAGGCTTTAACTAGTCAACCTAGTGGCTCCCAAGAAAATAAGAACTTCCAAGAGCTCAAGAGAACGTTTCAATCCTTTGGAAATGAATTGGAAAATTTCAAGAGGAAGTAAACCCAAATAAATAAACCTTATCAAGATCCATACCAGCCTCAATAGTAGTCTTATCAAGCCAATAGGCCACCTTATAAAGGAAATTTCCAAGGCCAAGGCTAAGGACAAGGGCCACCTAACTATGTTAGGAAAAACAATTATAATCCAAATGTTACAAGTACCTCTAATTTTGGGTCCCTAATTACAACAAATTTTCTCAAGAAATTGAGGGCACTATGCCTTCGAATCAATCTTTTGGTCAATATATTATCCTAAACACTGAGTTCATTTAGACTTTCAATGATCTATGGTAGCATGGTACTAGTTATGGATATAATCAAGATCTTATGGCTTAGAATATAGAAATAAATATGATGATAAAACTAGAATAGCCTCAAAAAGGCCAATATCCTAATGAAGGACCGAACCAATTGGGTGTTATAATGGTTAATTATGAGCAGGGAGAATGCTATGCATCTAATCAATAGGCTAGTTTTAGCCAAATAAACATTCTAGTATCAGCTAATACTAGGTTAAAGATAAGGAACATGGATGATAAACAAGAAATAGTCAAAGAGTCTCATATTATTACCCCATTATTATCAAAGCCAATTGAACCTACTACTGATCCAAAATTTCTAATAGCTCCAACGGTTCCAATTACTCTAAAGAATCAGAATCAAGGGAATGCCTTTCTACCCCAAAACTCACAAGTTCAAAGTAGGCTCCCAAATCACAAGCAAAAGTTGGTGGTTTACCCATCAATATTGTTAAACAAATTAAAAAATCCAATGTGTGTGCTAATGTGGGACATGCTTTCCATGCCTGGTTAGATGGATATCCTTAAAGAAGGTTTTTCAAAGATCAATATTTCTATAAAGCCACCAAGTAAGGAAAACATGGTTCTCACTAATATAACCAAGGAACCTAATGAAGGGAAATAAAATAAGGTAGTCAAAACTCCTCCCTTCTACATTTATGTAATCATTAGTGACTTTTTTGTACATAATTGCATGGTAGATAGTGGAGCAAGTACTTCAGTAATGCCAAAGTTAATAGCTAATCAGCTTGGTTTGAAGTATGAACCCTAATCTAAGGGAGTTTTTTAGCTTGATGGATCTTCCACCAAACTAGCTGGCATCATGAAAGGTCTAAAATTGACCTTGAATGCTTGTCCTATTGTTTTATTGGCTTAATATGTGTTGATTCTAGAGGTGCCTCCTCATTTTGATCTATGTTTATCTAGAGACTTCTTAGAAAAAATTAGGGGTTATCTAGAGGTAGATTAGTCCTACACATATTTTAGGATAAGGTATGAGACCAAAGTGTCTATTAAAGCTGAGCCTATTACACAATTTCCCATAAAACCTTATTGGCTAGATATCCCAAACATCAACTATACCATTCTTGATGATGATGAACACTTGGTTGGTTAAGAACTAGACACTCCTCCTGAAGGCATACTTGATATGTTCTTGGATGAGTTATGGAGTGAAAATCAGCTAATTGACTCTTTAGAAGGTGTTTAAGTAAGATACATGGGTGTCTACTACTTGCATGGTGAGAATGAATTCTTGTCAACCCTCACTAGGTCATAGGAAGATGCAGGTGGTTTATTGAAATTTTTCTTTGATGGCTCAAGGAGAAAACATGGAGTAGGTGCATGTGCAATGCTGCTATCTCCCTCTAATGATAAGTAATTCTCTTCTTATAGGTATCAATTTAGTTTATCTTGAAATATAGCTGAGTATGAAGGCCTTATCCATGGCCTTCAATGGGCTAGTAAGAGGGGAATCAAGCAGTTACAGGTATATGGGGATAATGAACTAGTAGTGCATCAAGTTAGAGGCCAAAACATGGATAATTCCTTGATGAAATCCTATAAACATGGAGTGTGGGACATAATTGAGGAATTTGAGGCCTTAACATCCAAATAGTGCCAAAGAACCAAAATCAACATGTTAATAGGTTGGCAATTGTGGGAGCTCAGTTTGACATTCCAAATGAGCTAAAAAAGTCCAAAGTGTAGCCACATGTTAAAGTAGTGGTAAGACCATCACTACCAGACAATAAGGCACATTGGTAGGTCTTTGATAGTGACAAGAATATTGCTTATTTCTTACAGTAAGAAGCTAAGTTTTCCTCAATGAACTAAGGTAGATTCTAACATTAGTATGAGGACCAAATTGTTCAGATGAGGTCTAAAAAACTTCTTAAAGGGTTGGTTGCCCTTGAAGTATTTTTTTATGAGGGAGATCATATGATTAAAGACAAGGTAGTAATGTCAACTAATGAGGAAAATTATGAAAGATTTCTTATCCTTAAATACAAGCTCCTCAAGCTTGAAAAGGTAAGCACTAAAGTTGAAAGACATGATTTCATTAAACTTTACAAGGAATATTAAGACATATTTGCTTGAGAATATAGTGATTTGAGAGTCTTTGATCCCAATCTATCCCAACACACTATAGAATTAGAGGCTAATTCCAAGATTTTAAGGTAGAATCAAAGGCCTATCAACCCCAAAATTGAAGAGTTAATAAGGAATGAATTGACTAAATTAATTGAATCCAATATCATCTTTCCCATTAAACACTCCTCATGGGTATCCAACTTAGCACCTATGAGGAAGAAGAATGGTGAGATCTAGTTGTGTGTTGACTTCAGGGACCTAAATAGGGTATATTTAAAATATCATTACCCCTTACCATCTATGGAGTAATTCCTCCAAATGGTTATTGGTTTAGAATGCTTCTTTCTTTTGGATGGGTACTGGGGATACAACCAGGTGTTGGTAAGAGAAGAAGACTAATATAAGGTTGCCTTCAGCACAAAGTAGGGCACATATGATTATTATAAGATACCTTTTGGCCTATCAAATGCCAAGGAAACTTTCCAAAGAGCCATGGACATGGCCTTCTAAGGCTTGTTAAATAATATGGTGCTAGTCTAGTTGGATGACATAACAATTTTCTCCAAGAAGGCTAGTGAACACTTGGATCACCTAAGGTTGATCTTTCAAAGATGTATAGAATATAGGATCTCATTGAATTCAAATAAATGTGTGTATACCATCCATGAAGGTAAATTATTAGGACATATTATCTCAAAATAGGGATTAGTTATTGATCCTGACAGAATAAGTGTCATTTGGCCTTTTCCTTACTCAAACATAAGAAAGGAATCCATAGTTTCCTTGGTAAAATAAACTTCATGAGTAGGTTTATACCTAATTTTGAAAACTTTGTCAAACCTATCACTTCCATGCTAAAGAAGAACCAAGTGTTCACTTGATCAAATGAAGGTAAAGAAGAATTTGAGGTTATCAAGCAAGCCATTGCCCAAGCACCCACACTCATGAATCTTTATTTATCAAGGGATTTCATATTGTATACCTTTTCCAATATTTAAAATATATTATTTATGTTGATGCAAAATAATGGTGAAGGACTTGAGTAGCCAACTACTTTTTTTAGTCAAGTTATTGAGGGATATGAGGTAAGGTATAATTTTATAGAAAATCAAGTCCTTGTAGTGGTAATAAGCCTTAAAATTTTTTAGAACAATGTTATCTAATGGGAAAATCTATCTTATGGTGTCTCATCTTGGAGTGAGGGACTTCCTTAACAAAGACTTAAAAGAAAAGAGGGCTAGTTGAATTCCCAAGGTCATGGATTATGACATGGAGATTAATGTCACTAAGCTATTAAGGGGCAAAGGTTTATGTGTGCATATGGTGGATGACCTTCATGAGTACAAATAGGTTATCTTGGTGACACTAGATGAATCATAAATAGATGCACCTCCATCTCACACTAGTTAACTTCAAGGTATGACACATTTATTGATAATAGATGAGTGCCCACAAGGTATGGATAGGGTAAAGAGAAGATATTTAGGACTTAAATCCATAACTTATGCATTGGTTGATGGGGTTATATTCAAAAAGGACCTCAATAGGTTGCTTCTAAGACTTTCTATTAGAAGATTGTATAACCATTGTATATATTTTACATAATAGAGTAGATTTTTTTTATTTTCCTCTAATTACCTTACGCACATCTTTTAGTTGTGTGTTCCCTTCCCTAAGTTACTTTGGCATAGTGTTTATTTTGTTCTTATTGCTTTTATTGCTTCAAGAGGAGGTATTCTAAAAAGGGATAGCCTTGTATCATTTTTGAATCAGTTGGTAAATAAAATCTATGACCTCGTATGCCCAATGGATCAGACAAGGAAACTAATTTATTGTATAGTAGGCATGAAATCCTAGGTGGTCACTAGAAATGTTGGCTAAAATTGGCCCACATACAAAGATTTTACCTATATATCCTCAGCAATATTCATCTACAACCATGGTTTGAGGATTAAGGGAAGGAATTACTCCCTTCAGGGTTTTGGTTCATTTGTCTTTTCTCAATGAGTATAAATATATAGAAAACCAATAAAAGAATTGGTTTTCATAGATAAGACAATGAGTTAAGTTTAAGGTTTAAGTTTAGTCATGATATACCTAGTTCATTAAAGTAAAATAATTCACAATTTAGATCCAAGTATATGCCCTAAAAATGATCTAACAACATGGGATGTGTTGAAGGACATCAAATTGAATCCCCATAAAGTAGTTGTTTGGGTTCAAATCTTAAATAGGACCCTAAAATTGAATTTGGGGATACCAAGTGTTGAAGCCTCACTTGAACAGATTAAATATCAATGGCATGTGGGAAATCTCATGAAGTCATAGGAAAAAATATCTTAGATCAATATTGATGATACATATTCTTGCATACAAATATTTATTAATGTATATGTTCAAGGCTGGAGTCAATAAAGATAGATCAATGGTATACATTAAATCACACATCAAAGATCTAATAATGAGCATCAGTTTAAAATTTTAGTAGATCATGAGATTGAATGTGTTGATGACAAGTGTCTCAATCATGGTAAGATCCTAAGAAAATCAATAGACCACATTCAATCATGTAAAATATATATCTATGGTGGGCATTCAACCATATGGATATAAATTGATGGTGTAGATCAAGGTCAAAAATTCAATGAGCTCAGATTGCACATAAATTTGCCATATGGAATAAATGAGTTAACTAGATGGAGACTGATAGTAGGGTCCATAAAAGGCATACAAGGTTGTCAAGTGTCATAATCCTACAAATGGATATCTAATGTCATGCATAATTTCAAGTGTTATAATCTTGTGTGTAGATCAAAGATCAATGGCTAACATTGAATTCAAGGCTAGGAGACTCTCAAGGAGATTAACGGTGTGAATTCAATCAAGTTCTAAGGGGCATAAGATGAAGACACATGTCCAAAACAATGATAGTCATATTTTAAATTAAATAAGTAGTAGTATGGCAAGGAGAGGCCACAGAGGTAGACACATTAGATCAAAATATTTTTTCAACCTAAGCATGTAAATGTATGAACATGAGAGCAAAATAGTTAAGATCCCTAGTTTGAATATTTAGAGCCTATAGGCCATGTTTTACTAGGTTGTAATGTCATTTCATGACTATATTCATTATTATATAAAAGGGATCCACATGTATAATGAGTTTTTAGCATCCATAATACTTTGGCCTATATAAAAATGGTTTCCTACTGATTTGAAAGAGATGGATGCATTGAAGAGTGAGGTGTCCATAGAAAACCAATAATAGAATTAGTTTTCCATTCCATGAAGACCTATAATAAATTCCAAAAACACAATATACAATCAGTAGGATATTAGTGGAATGTAGTAAGAGGATGATCATAGAATTGATATCAAGATCATTTTATCAAAAGTATGCAAGGCCTAGTTTTGATCATCCTATCATAAGTGATCAGTCACCTACAATAGACCTAAATGAAAACAATCCCTTGGTATGATTACCATTGTCATATCTTTTTCACCATCTAGCAGGTGGGTAACTGGTTCTTGGTTTTTTAGGGGGGTCTATTTGAATGACTAGATGTGGAAATTGTAACATAGAGGGTCCAAGATGATGGAGTTATTAGAATGAGCAACTAGGGCTCTATCTAATCACCAATCATGTAGTCTCCACCCTAGCACAAAGATGTTCTTATGTGCTATGAAACATAGCTTGATCTAGTGTAGTAAAAGACCTTCATTTGACATGGTGAATCCCTACCAAAAAAATTATATGAAAAATCTCTTAAAGTAATAAAGAAAATTTTTACCTATCTCTTGCCTTTGATTTATGTTTAGCAAGCTTGTGCATGATGTCCTTCTTTCTTTCCTATTTTTAGGTGTTTTCAAGTTAGTTTTAGGTTTGAACTTAAGCTCTTTATGCCATTAATATATGTTTGGTGTTAATCTTATAATTCCTCTTTTCTTCATTCATTATTTGGTGATCCTAGTTTATGAAATACTTATGCAAATTATCTAGATTATGAGATTGTATGAGCTAGAATTATCTTATGTCAAATTAGTATTTATCTCATACTTATGTGAGTGTCAATAAATTTCGTTCATCACCCTTTTATCTCTCTTAGTTACCCTATCCCGTTTTCTATCACTTTTAAAAATAGAAACATTAGGTTAGGTGATCTACCAAGAGGAAGTTGGCATTATCTAGAGGTTCAACCTCACCATAAAATACTCACAACCTAAGGTTGTTCCCATTTTTTTATCTTAGTTGGAGAGAGCCTAAAGAACCCTCTCCAAGTGTGAAAACTAATGCCTAGCACACTTTCCTTAGGAAGAGTGACCAAATCCTATGTGTGATTCTTCATCATTGAAGAATACTCATATTTCATCATATCATCCCATTATTGTATCCCATGAGCCTATGAAAAATATTATGGATCCCTAGGGAATGCTTTACAGAAAAGTCCAGTAACTATAGAATGTGCATGATGATGCTGAGTAGGTGTAAGATACTATATGAATGGTTCTACCTCATCAACTCTAGTAGAAGCCCACTTAGGCATAATGGTAACATTAGTGTGAACAAGATCATCATTCTTTATGACCTCCTTAGGAATCTCTTGAATCAAATCCTCAAAGAATGAATCCTCAACAGGAGGTGAATCATGGAAAGAAGAAAAATTAGGCATGAAAGTAGATGAAGAGTCATAAGATGTGAAATTATCATCAAACTATATATGTGTTTAAAAATGAACATCATGAGTATCAAGGTATACAAGATAATAATCTCTCATGTCCTCATAATACCCTACAAAGACCAAAGGTTTTCTCTTCTTATCCAATTATTTATTTTTCTTCTTTGGTACAAACACCCAAGAAAGGATCCCAAAAACTCAAAAAATGAGACATCAAGCTTGGATCTATATCAAACCTCCTCCAGATTCATATGCTCAAGTGCTCAATGTGGTGTGTGATTTTGAATGTAGTTCACATAGTTAACTATCTCTGCCCAATAGATAGGAGGTAAATCCTATGAATGCATCATGTAGTTATCCATCTCATTCAAAGTTATATTCTTCCTCTTTGCTAAGACATTCTATTGTGGAGTATGTGCAATAGAATGCTATTGAACAATATCATGGGCTGATAAAAAATTAGTGAACTCTCAATTGAAGTAATCCCACCCATTTTCTATACAAATCTTCTTGATGCAACTTGATGATTATTTCTTGACCAAATCCTTAACAAATTTGAAGTGAGCAAAGACATCTCTCTTATACTTTAGGAAATAAACCCTAGTATGCCTCAATAAATTATCAATGGAGGTAAGTGCATACTTATCTCTATTCAAAGGAGTAGGAAAGACCATCAAATCATTATGCACAATCTCAAGTGGTGAAGAATATCTCATGGACATGCCCTTAGTAAATAGATCTTGATGTTGTTTCCCCAATGTATAACTAAGGTAGACTCCATGAGGACATGAAACTGTAAGAAGACCCTCTACCATACTGTGAGTGCTCAAGTCCAAATATTTGTAGTTCAAGTTCCAAATCTCTCATGCTAAAGTTGACTCTCAAAATATACATGAGAAACTAAACATGTCTCTAAAGGAGGAGAATCATCAAAGCCCTCAAAATAGTAAAGTTGAGAACTATGACCAACAACACCCTATGCAATAAGTGTATGTGGATCTAACAAATCTCAAACTTTAGAACCTTATGGTGTGAAAGTCATTATTTTACCTTGACTAGAATGACAAATCTGATAAACTAAAAGTAGATTGGTGGTGATGTCCAGAACATATAATGCATCATTGATGCATCCACCATCTATTTGTATGTCACCCTTCCCATTAACAAAAATGAAGGTATAATCTCCAAACTCAATGTTGGAAGTGGAACTCAAACTAAGATATATAAAGGACTCCTTAGTATAAGTCATATGGTGTGAGGCACCAGAATCTAGAACCCAATTATCTAAAATAGGTAACTATGATCTCTTAACAATGGTAAGTGTTTTACCATGCTCATGAGATGGTGAAGGAGTGGAGATAGAGATTTTGTATTTCTTAATGGCATCCTCTAAAGCTTTTATTCTCTTGAAAAACCTAGACTCTTCATGGCTAGTCCCCCCATAATAGGATCAAGATAGGTTAGACTTATTCTTGGATTTGGAAGATGGTTTAGGTTTAGTTGTAGAAGTGTTAGTGGGCTTAGGTTCATTTTGAGGTGGATGAGGAGTGTTCTTCTTCTTACCCTTATATTTTACCTTATACTTAGGATGTGAGGCCAATAATGTTTTTTGAGAGGTGGAAGACTCAAGGTGATATAATTTTGATTCCTCCCTAGTGAGTCTTTCACAAAACAACTCAAGATCTGGCATTTTGAATGTGGTACCTAAGGCATCCATACTAGAGAAAAAGGTAGATGCAAAAATTTAGAATTGACCACTCAACTTAGATAAAATAAATTACACACACTCTTCATCCTTCTTATCTCATCCACTCCCCTTTAAATATGTTAATAGATGCTTGAATTTAGTGAAGTAATCTATAATAGAATCAAAGTCCTTTAGATTTAGTGAAGTAAACTCCACTTCAAGATGCATCGCTCCCAAGTGGTCTACCTTCCCAAAAAACCCTTTTAACTTAGTCCACATTTTAAATGGAGTATCACACCCATACAAATGAAATAAGAGACTATCACTCACATAACTCCCAATCAAGCCCATACATTCTTCAAACTTACACTAATGCTGAAATTTTTAAAATTCCCATGTGAACTATGGTTGTGTTTCATTTATTAAGGACCATAATCCTTTATTCTTAATGATTCTCTCTATTATAGGTCTCCATGTGTGGTAATTATGTGTAGTCAAAGGCTCACAATAATCAATGTGAAATGTAGATACCATTCCAACTAATCACCAAGAATAAAAATAATGCAAAGGATGCACAAAAATTGGCATCAAGACAACCCCAAAAGATTGTATTATAAGACCCCACCCCCCCCCCCCCCCCACACAATTTTAACACTTTATAAAATAGTGTGTTTTTTAAATTTAATTACACCAATGCATAAATAATTAAAAACACATATTTTTGAAAAAAATAGAACTCAAATCTGAGTTACTGTTCAAAATTTATAAGAATTTTGATTTCCCATAAAAATGAGTCAAAATAATTAAAAAAACACTATGCTTTGATTTTAGTGACCAAAATGAAAAAGAACATAAGTGTGCAACCACTCATTGGAACCAAAATTTTGATAAAGACTTAAAAAAGTCAACCAAAGTAAAAAAAAAAGTCTGTCTAGTGACCCCGGTATGCATATAAGTGAGTTTGTCTTCTTTTTTTAATAAAAATATAGTTTAATAAGGAAAAAATAAATAATTTCTAGTTGTGTAAAGAGGATACAATGGAGAGTATTTTGTGTTTGATCCAAATCTAAATAAGAACTCCAACATAGAAGAGAATAGATCTTATACATATTCAATAGAGCATAAAAGTATCTAATGACTAGATTGAAGACACCACCTTGTATTCTAACACCTTATTTGTGGAAAATGATGCCTGGTTTGAGGTAAAAAAATGCCTAGATTAGATTTTTAATGCCTTTCTCTTGATGGTAGATCTGAGACAAAAGGAAGATAAAAAAGAGTAATGCCTTTCTTAGCAAATGGTCAAATATACAAGTTCCAATGCCTCTCCTCTAATGCTACTCTCCACCTCAAAGCATTGTCTAAGAGAAACTCAATGCCTTGCAATGCATTCTAATACCTCCTCCTTGCTCAGATATTTCAAAGATAATGGCAAAGTTCAATGCCTAAATTAGTACTCAGAGCTAAAAATCAGATTAGAAAAGGATGCATATAACTAGAATTTTAACACAGCTGGTAAAAAAAGGTTAATCTTCAACGTAGGAAAAATAGTAGATCAGATCTCAAAGCTCATGAATGGTCAATTAACAGATCTCCTCTCCCTCCAATGCCTTCAATCACTCAATTCATGTCTCCAACACTAAAGATAATGATGCCAAACTTAAAAAATGATGACAAACTCTTGTATTCCAATGCTTTGTTATAAACAGAGCACCACTCTTGCAATTTCAATGTTAAAAATCCTCCTCTCAACATCTCATCTCCTCTTTCCAATGTAGATCTGTAAACAAAATCTAAAAAATAAGGATGCCTAGCTATATATAACACCTCTGTCAGGAATACAATGATGCCAATTTGCAAATTTCAATTCTAGATAAAGTAGATCATTAATGTAGAAAAATGTAGGAAAAATAATAAAATAGTAGTAATATTCCTAATAGAATATCCAACACCTAACAGATCTGGAAATGAATTAAAAATATATCTCCTTGTCCTCTATTCTCTTGAATTTTTGCAAGCTTTCAGATCTTAGAACAAAAGAGAGAATTTTAGTTTAGACCTGAAATAAATAAAGAGAATACAATCATTTTCATTACCTCAGAAGCAACAAATGCTTTACAAAACAAAAAAATCTTTGATAAGTCTAAAGGAGGCACTAAGATATTCTTATGAATTTGAAGTTAAGGATGTTTGCAACTTCTTCAGGGCTTTGGTACCATGTTAGGAATGGTAAAAAAAGTTCATGAGGCCAAGATCTAAACAGTTCACAACAAGAACATCACAAGTAGATGCAAATAAATGGAATGTAACACAAAGAAAAACCAAATGCTTATTTAGAATATGATAATAAGAGATATGTTAGTATAAAGGGTAATCACTTGCTTATATAGGCAAGGCCAAAAACTAATCTAGCTATACTAACCAATGTGAGATAAATCAAAACCCACTACAAGATGAAATAACTAGCTAATACACTAGAAAACATGAGAAATACGCATGAAATACATACTCTAATAGAAATTACCTAAAGATTCACCTATTTATACATGTCAAATATTAGGCTATTCCTATCTAAATCTCACTTGGAAAACAACACACACATGCAGGAATACATTTATACATCCTTGAGGCACTATCCTAAATCACCTAAATTTCAAAACATGTCAAAGGAATATTCCCTAAGCCAAGTTTAAACACAAAATCAAAGTCAAAGGTATATATTTTCAAGTGTTAAAATCCAAATAATTTCATTGTTTTATATCAAAATACTTTTGAGCACACTTAAAGATAGGTGGGATAATTACCTAAATTTATATCCCTATTTAAAGTATTAGAATGTGGGAAACACTCAACCATTAATTTTAGTGTGTTTTAAAACCCGATCAAAAGTGTAGCCAAACCATCTTTGTAACCTCTTTTTGAGGGCCAAATAAATGTCAAAAGTGGAGCAAGGTGTTTAATCCTTTTATGAATTAATAGAGAAAATATTAGATTGATAAAGAGGTGAGTAAAAGGGGGTAAATATAGGTAAATAACTAATTTAATTGATTTACCCTAAATAGGAAGTTTAAAGGAGAAAGTCAACTTATCTAGAATAAAATGCACATCACAAGGTGATGGTAATGCTGAAATAGATCAGGGGAATAGTCAAGAGTACCTTCATTATATAATTGGAATTACACCTATCTCACATCAATAGAATGGCTAGTCAGACTATAACATGGTGTGTTAATGGAAAAGGGCACTACACTATTGTATTTTGGTGGATAGGATCCCTAAAACTTATGGGATAAATATGGGAGGTCTTATAGGTTATATGTGTGTCCTCACGAATTATAAATCATCATTCTATGTCACTCTATGGCTGTTCCTTCTTCAAAACCCTAATGAATATGTACACACATGAAACAACAATGTAATCAAATGAAAAATGAAAGGAAAATGTGGGTTGTGGGATGTTATGATTGAACAACATTGAACCCCCATTATCTTATCTATTACCTACATTAATCCCAATGATAGGGGTCTCATATTATATGCAGTTCTCCCTTAGGGAAAATTCATAATCAATGTACATGGTGTGTAAGAATAAATTTCAATTAGTCCCTTCCTTGATCAATCATGAAGATCTATGTGTGATTATAAGTAAATAGACAGAATTTTGATCTATAATATTGACTAATTTTTTTGTAATTATGTTCTAAAGTAGTAAGTTCTACATAGAGTGCCTTGTGAAGCTATTTATATAAAATAAGCTTTATTTTGAATGTGAGGCCCTTGAAAAGATAAATATAATCATAATATGAGACCAAAATAAAGGTAAGTACATGAAAAAAGTTAAAAACCTAGCCCTTGGATAATAGCATTGAGGAGGATAATAACATTGGGCATTCCGATCCTAGACTGTGTTATTATCTTATGTGCATAAAATCGGATTATAACTAAGAAAAATAGGCCAGAGGCCCCTATAGTTATAAAATGCATGACATGAGAATACTAAGGGTGTGAATTAGGGAAATTAATTCATAATAAGGATTATATTGACATTAAAATACCAAAGTGACACATGAAAACAAGGATCTTATTCAGAATTAAGAACTTCCTATGAAAGAGCTACAAAAGACATAGTACGTGTGTTTACTTAACCAAATTAGGGTGTGTACATGTACCCCCATTTTAATATAATAATGTAATGGAATAAAACTACTAAAGTAAAATAAAATAGAATGCATGCCTATAACTACTTGTGTGATCAACCCATATAGAGAATAGATGTCCTCTGCCTTGATCCACTCTTTGGCCAGAGAAGTGAACATGAATTGGAATGATGTCTATGAAGAGATAATCTACAATGTGGGTGTCCCCTATATTTGATATGAATAATCAAATGAATTGTGATAAAGCCATTTTTACCCCCACTTTTATATATGAATTCAGTCTAATAAATAATGTGCTTGGAGGACAAAATTATTGCTTGACCTATGTCCTACACAAATTGGTGTAATATGGGTCTGGTGAGAACTATGGATCAACCACTAGAAATGGCTATATGACCCAATATTGTGAAACCCTAGTGGCATCCTAAGTGTAATATGATAATATGAACATGAATAATGGTATAATTTACATTTTATCTATATAACCTAGTGAAATCATTTGGGATTAAGAACATGTGCCCTACATCATGCCCCCAAACCTGATATCTGAGTGATGTATCTATGTAACTTGTGTATTATATCTAGAGTCTAAGTCAATAGAACACACTTAATGTGACATACAATATCATGTTTCACTTTAAAACTTAGAAGACCAAGAACATGTGCCCTCCATCATGCCCTAAATATGATATCTGATCAATATAGCTTGTAACCTATGCAAAAAATGTATATATAGGGATGTTTTATAATGTAGGTGTTCTAATCATATTCTGAGTCTAGAACTATATAAAATCCTATGTAAAATTTTATAATTTGAACCAATATCTAACAAAATCATGGAACCCTTGAAATCTAAGTCAAACTATGTATTTAATTATATGAATATCTGAGTGTCTAAATAAAAAACTAAGTATCTAAGCCTAAGTATCTAAGTAAGTCTATGTATCTATATATTTAAGACTAAGTATTTGAGTAATTATATCAGTGTAAATAGTGTATATATACCCCCTTTTAGTGAGAGTAAAAATTAAGGTAAGGATATTGAATCATGTTAGTGAGTAGTCCTTATTGATAAGATGATTATGGGATTAATTGTATTGATAATTATAATAGAATTGTTTATAGATTGAGACTAAGATAGACATGTGGTCTATCCTGATATTGTTAATAAAATATGATTTTTTTCATCTTTGGGGGAAATTTTATTGGGATAGAAGTGTAATTGATATTGTGTAGGGTATACCATCATCAAGTTCTACACACAAGAAATGGATTGGTAATCAAAGGTATAGGGCTTGAGATATTTTGATTAGAAAATTTTGGTAATGGTTGGATTAATGCACATATGGGTACATGATTAGGTAGGTGGCATTTAAAAAAAAAAGGTTTAAATAGGTTGGATTGATTAAATTTAAAGTCATTTAAACTTTTAGATTTTTAGATAATTGTTTCTTTAAGCCAAGGAGATGAAGTAATAATGTTACCCATTACAAGGAGGTAGAGGCATTGATGTATGTTGGTGAGAAGGTTTTACTAGTAAGGATTATATAATTTTCCATACATTTAAACCTTTGATTAAATTTGCTATCATTTTTCATGGAAAATTTTTCTAGATTAGGGTTTTTGGAGGGTCCACACTATCACCGTAAGGATAGTGCTAGTGTTTGGAGCTATTGAGATACTATCTAAGGACTATGTTATTTTCTAGTGCTATAGTCATCTTATCAATGCTATCATCCAGTGTTACAATCTTGTCGATAGTGTTATCATATTGTAGATTAGAACAATGAAATTTTTGACTTGAAATTGTATTTTATGATTATTTCAACATGTATATTTGATATTTCGGAGATGTTAATATCATATTTTGGGTTTTTTATAGGAAGTTGTACATATGAGAGAATTATAAAGGGTTCAAATGATGGAGTGTCTACATGGGCTACCCCTGACAAATGATGAGAGAGTAGTAGTAGATAGGGTTGGTTTAAGGTATGTGAAATCACTAAAACTGATGTCATGAGATTGTCACATGATGATAACACTATATGAGTGGTGGGATGCCAACACATGTACCTTTTGATTGCCCATCATAGAGATGATGATTACTTTAGAGGTCATGTTTAGGATATTGAAGATACTTATTATTATTCAATGAGTTGAAATACAAGAGGTAGTCAGATAGAGAGCCATAAATTGGGACCTAAAGTAGTGATGTGTTATTTATTGTGATTTCTAAAGCTAATGTTTTGTAGCTATAGAAGTTTCTAATAGTGTTATTGGATTTATTTATTATAGTTTATGTTAAAAGTGTGTCCATTACATATAAGATTCATAGTATTGTTTAGGAAATAAAATATCATGGGATTATATACTCATGGACTCACACCATAATGGCCTACTCGTATCAACATTTATATTGATTCACTTAGGAGTTGTGAAATGGTAGAATTGGGTAATCTACATTATTACATTATTTGGATTATAAACATATTATAGTGGCTAGACTAGAGGGTTTCCCATGTACATATTGGGCACACCCCCAAGTATTTTTAGAGAGGTAGATGGGAATAAACCCATGTGATCGATAAGCATGATGAACTATCAATAGGTGTTGGATCGATTCATAACTAGGGATATTAATTGGTGACCATATAGGGCATTTTAGGAATGGCCCAAGGAGGGGATTCCATTGAGATAGATTTGGGTGTGATATTAACTTCATGATCAATGTACCACTATTTTTGAGAGATTATAGTATAAGTGGGTTACATGGTAGTTCCTTGTGATGCAATATGTGCCCCCCACAACATGGGTATGGGTGAGGATTACTTGAGCCTGAGTGAGTCTGGGTAATAGAACAAAACCCATGAAATCCAAGTTGGCCTTGATCCCATGATAAAAAGATGTGGTAATAAAGGCACCAGACATGGATGATGTGGGTGCCACAAATACCTACATATTATATTGGAGACAACATATATGGGCACTAATATATTTAAGAGATAAGGCAATTTTGGAGGATGTGTTAGATCTAAAGCCTATTAGAGTAGATGTATTTATGTTATTATTATATATTGGTATACTTGGATTGTTTAGTATTGGATTATCAAGTATATGTCTAATGTATTATGTTGGTGTGTGTAGGTTTAGGATATGATGACTAATAGGAAAATATCACTGAGGTGGCATTATGAGAGCTTACATAACACATTCTTGATGATGTCATGGATGATGGGTTGGTGGAGTGGGCTAAAAATGTTTCAAGTATCAATGCACATTTATTTGATCAAGTAGCCATTTCTACCATAAAATATAGGCAAGAAGAAGAAAATAGATCTGAGGCATGTGTAAATTTGGGAAGGTGAGCTATACCCCCACCCAATAGTATTGGTGGGGTAGGTATTAGGATAGTAGATGATTATATTCATCTTCAACATGAACATACATAGGTGATGGATGAGCTATCAATGTTACGAGATAGAGAGCATAGGCATAGGTCTCGATCTAGGTCTAGAGGGGATGCAAGAGCATTGAGCTCTAGTGTGTATATAGATGAGAGTGAGGGTGATGAGGTTGGTCATGGTAACCAAGCTCTTATTATTAAGTGATTATGTAGAATTATATGAAAACATTTTCTATTTATATATAGATATATGGACTTGTTGAAAATTGGCATCATGTTATGTGATATTTCAATCATGGCATTATTTATTTGAGTATATGCTTGATTACATTTTTGGCTTATGTGTTCTTTAAATGTAAATGTGTGTGATTGATTAGATAATTGATAATTGATATATATATATATATATATATATATATATATATATATATATATATATATATATATATGCTGAGTATATATTGGTATTGGATTGGAAATGTTAGTTGATGAAATTTATGACATGGAAGCATCATATTATATGTTTTCATTGATCATGTGACTCTGATATGCACTATCTGAATCATGATGGAAGTGTAAACAAGTGAACATACTACTCATGTTGTGTAGTTATAGAAATGGACTGGGGAACTGATACTTATCATGGTGTACTGGTGCTATCTAGATGTGTATACTCTATAATAAATAAATTAATTAGTTGTCATACTGAAAATGTGCAAAATGTGCTATGTTTTGAATTATCTCTTATGAATATCTTAATTTATTTTCATACTAAATGTGTGATATGATCTTTATAATTTATACCAAATATCTTAATCAATTATTGTACTAAAACTAGTGTTTTAGTTGTTTTCCCTTTTGTCACTGAGCTAATATAAGTGGGTTTATCTCTTTGAATTATTTTCCATCTCTATTGACTTGTGGTGCATGAGATCTCACCTAAGTAGGTATCCTAGAAACCACATGGATCATATACTGAGTAATTAAGGGTACCTTGAAAAAAAACATCTTAGGATAACTTAGTCATAGAGGAAAGTAATCTATGGGAATGTGGATAAAGAGATCTCGATGCCCCCTATATGAATGTTACAATTCTTTTATCAACATATTAGTCAATACAATATTTTAGTACAGAATAGTTATTAACCCAGTGTCTATTGATTTGATGACAATTGTAATATGGTTTATTTTTTATTCTATGTGAATGATGTGTTGGATGATAATGATTAAGAGGAAATATGATCATCCTCCTATCTAATAATGTAAATAAGATATCATGAAGGCTATCTCTATCTAAATTAAATTTTATAGGCCTTTTATTGGTGTCATGTGATCTACTCATTATGGGAGATTCTCTATGAAGTGGCTCTTTGCCTTTGTTGAGTACCATGATTAGTGGTTTTGGTTTCACTTTTTCCTTAGGCATATGTGGATTAGGTTCTTGGACCATATTGGATGACTATGATTATGAGAGATCTAAATCAAAATCTACCTTTGAATGTATCTCAACTAGTCCAAACTTATTCTCTAATGTCATAGTTGTATTGCATAGATGTCAAAATGATTTGGATGTCTCATATAAAAATTTCTCCTTAAGAGGGAAAATGAGGCCTTTAAAAAATATGTATTGTACCTCTAAATTTATTGTTTAGTAGATCAGCTATCATATACATGACTTGAATCATAAAATGTAATTGCTTATTAGTTTTGAATTACCTTGGTGTAATGAAGGAAACCTCTCATATTTGACTCAAGGTCACTTATTCTAGATATAATACATGATAAATACATCTTCTAACTCATTGTATGTATGTATTAAACCACTAGGGAGTGAATGATGGAACCAATTTAATGCCTCATCCTTTAGACTCTTGGAAAATAATTGTAGGAGAATCAAACTTCTAGTGGTATGTGCCATAGCCTTTATATAAGCTTTAATATACAAGTATAGATCTTCTTGTCCATTTAACTTAGGTAATGTTGTAATATGAAACTTATTTGGTAGTGTTGCATTGACAGTTGTGTGTGGGACAGGATTGCCATGGATAGAATTGGAATCAACCCAAGAGTAGTATGATTTACTTTCTAAGGTGAGATGATGTACTTGTTGTAAAGTACCCATGACATGAATCAAGGATATTACCTCTTAAGAAGGTATATTAACATCATTATTAGGTTCATTTAAACATTAAATCTTATTGTTAATTTTATACATTGGTACATTATTTCATAGAACATTGTTAGAGATATTAGGTTGGCTCACTATAATCATTGGAGGGGTGATATCTTGGACTTGGTCAGAGGGAAATTGTTTATCACTTGCATAGAGGTTAGGATGATAAATATTTTCTAATGTAGTAATGAGAGGTAGAGGAGATTCATTGGTATCTATTATGTTTTTAATTGGTAAAGAAGTATCACATTCTAATGGAATATAATACAAATCATTATCATGCAAATGTAAAATATGGAAACTTGGAACATGGCTATAAGTTTGCACATTTTTATCCAAAGGCATATTATTATTTTAATTGTCATTTAATAATAAAATGATTTTGACGTGAAATACGGATGAAGTAAATAGAGGATTAGAAGGACTAGACTTAATTTCTTCTTCACTAAAATCATACTAATCTTTGTTATTCCAAGTTTCATCAAAATTAGAACTAATTTCACATGTAAAGTTAAGAGAATAAGAATTGTCATTTTCATGCTCAATAAGAGGAGTAGAAAAATATTTTAACATTTTACTAATATGAAAAATATCATCATGTGTAGGTGAAATTCAATGTGTATCTTCACTAGATATCATTGGAATGCACATGTTATCATGATTTTCAATAATGGAGTCAAGGGTAGAAGGAATAACAATCATATTTTTATTTGGCACATTATGACATGTAGGAGAAGGGTTGATGATATTTATATTTTTCATGGAATCAATATGTTAAGCTTGAAAGGTAAAATAAGGTGACAACCTAATATCATCTAATTTAATTTGTAAGTCTATAAAAGGTGTAATATCAGTTATACATGCTTTTTCGAATTGAATTGAGATAGGTAAATAAGATGCATTTTCCTTTTATATGTTAGGAACATCAAGTGAAGAAATAATATTACTTGTATCATGAAAAATTGGACTGATTTTATTTCTCTTTTATTGTTTTAATTTGAATAAATACGTGTCAAAAGTGTTTGATAAGCTAGATCACATTCAAACAAAGCATTACCTATAAGGGGTTCTTTTGGATTTATGTTGTTAATTTGATTATCATAAGTAGGGAAGGAGAGATGAGTAGGATAATAAAATGCCTCAATTATATGTTCATTATCACTTTCATTGTCATTCTCATATTAATCATCATATACATTATTACAAAAATAATTATCATCATCGTTACAAATGAAATCATGCTCATTATCATGTGCTAGTGTACAATTCTAAAAATTGGTCCATTCATTTTTATAAGAGGTCATCTTAAAATTACCATAAAATGGAATTTAAATAATGAATAACAATCAAGTAATGGGTAGGAGATAATCCAAAATAAATTAATTTGAAAAATATGCTAAATATTTATCCCAATGTACAAAAAATTAGATGTTGATTTGAATCCCTAAGGGCTAATATTTGGATGTTTGAGGACCTAGTATGTGTAAATAGGGTTTGAAGGGTTTTTATACATAATTAAAAATATTTAATCAATTAAAACCCTAATATAGGATTTATATGGATTAATTAGTATGTCAAAAAATCAAGATTTAATAAACCTTAATTAATTACACAAAATGGAGAAGGCAGATCCTATGAGGGAATTAGTGTTGTTAAGTAATATTTGAAGTAAGTCAGGTTCATCAAATGTTTTATATTTTAATTAATTAATAGATAAAATCCTACATTGATAAATAGATAATTAAATTGGGGTAAATATAGGTAAATATTGTCAATAACTAATATAATTGATTTACCCTAAATAGAAAGTGTAAAGGATAAAGTCAACTTATCTAGAATCAAATGCACATCATTGGGTGATAGTAATGCTATAATAGATAAGGGGAATAATTAGGATTAAATTCATTATGGAATTGGAATTCCACTTATCTTAATTAAATAACACAGTTAGTTAGACTAACACAGTGAGATAATGGCAAAGGGGACTGTGTTATTGTCCTTTGGCAGATATGATCCTTAAAACTTCTAGGATGGCCACAGAAGGTCTTCTAGTCTATGTGTGTCATAAAAAATTATATATCATCATTTTATGTCACTTTATAACTATTCCTTATTTAAAACCCTAATGAATACCTTCACACATGAAATAATAATGGAATCAAATGCAAAGGAAGTAAAAAGGTGGGTCATGGGATGTTACAATCAAACAACATAGAACTCATATTTTGGATACTTCTAAAATTAAACCTAATGATAGGGATCTTAGATTTAATGTATTTATCCCTTAGGTAATGTGCATAATCAATATTCATGGTGTGCAAGAATGACATTCTCTTAGGCCCTTAGTTGATCAAACATGCAGATCTATGTGTGATGTTGAGTAAATATGCAAAATGATGAGCTATACTATAGACTAATTTTTTTTAATTATGTGCCAAAGTAGTAAGTGCTACATAAAATTCCTTGTGAAGCTATTTATATATAATAAACTTTATTTTGAATGTGATACCCTTGTTCTCATGCTAACAAGTTAAAAAGATAAATTGAATCATAAGAGGAGACCCAAAGGAGGTTAAAGACCTAAAATAAGTTAAAAACATGACCATTGGGAAATATCATTGAGGTGTAAAATATAACTAGTAACTCCTATCCTAAATTGCACTATTGTCTTATGTGCATAAAATTGGGTTATAACTAAGATAAACAAGCTAGGGGCCCCTACATTTGGAAAAGGCTTGACATGAGACTACTAAGGATGAAAAATAGGGAAATTAATAATAAGGACCATATTGACATAAAAATACCAAAGTGACACATGCAAACAAGACTCTTATTCAACAATAAGAACTTCTTGTGAAAGAGCTAAAAAATGCATAGTACCTCTATTTGCTTGACCAAATCAGGGTGTGTACACTAGGTTTTAATGAAAAGAAAAATAAAATTTGAATATATATTTAGGATCAAGCATATAAAATTACATAATAATCATATTAATAGGTATGCATAGTAATATATTAAGGAATAAAACAACATTTTATATAGAGACATACCTATAAAATAATGGACATATTTGGTCACTGCAGGTGTCTGATTACTATCGATAGTTTTTGGTTAGATTTTTATACTTTATTTCCTGAAATGAGTGATCACAAATCCATTTTATATCATATTAGGTGATTGTACATAAGTATAGATCATGATAAATTATAAATAATATAATTACCCTATCTTTTTATCATTTCTATAAATATTAATATCAATATCAATCTATGTTTTACATTAAAATATACATAGTAAACAATATACCTTAGGAAATATAAATATTTAAAAGTTTGACTTATTTAGACACTAAATCCAAAATAAGTTAAAACATTCTGGTGAACCCGTATTTCAAGCACATAAAACCCTAGATTTCCCTTAGGGTTTCATCCTCCCTTCTTTGGGATTAATATCTTTCCATTAAGGTTTGATTTTCATATTTAATTTATGATCTTCCCTTCATTACCATATATATATATATATATATATCATATGGTTTAAACTATTGATTTCCAATCCTTAAAACTCTATATTTATATGTTTTCCATTATCTTAGGAATAAGTCTTATCCTTGTATTGTTATCCTGGTATTTTGTGATTTTTCTATGCGTATGCATCCCAAAAACCCTATTATTTCTCATTATTTGGATTCATTATTATATGCTCATGTCATGCCTTATATCATTCCAATTATTCATAAAAATTATATGTATATGACCATGATTGTGTGCTTAATGATAGTTTTTATGTAGATGTTGAAATGATTGTTTAAGAGAAGTAAATGATAATGTTTATTATGATTATGATGATGAATAAGATTTATATGCTAGTGATATATATATTTGTATAATTATAAAGAACAAGTAGATAAAATTATTTTTTTAATTCAAGAAATCAACTCTCTTATTTTTTAAAAATCCTTCCACTAATCATACACTAGAATAATAAAAAATCAAAAATAAATTAACTAATACATTTATTGATGATTTTAGGCTTACAATTAAGAATGATGATATAATAAATAAATGGATAGATGATATACATGTTTATTCTCACAATATTCTACCTTTAAATGATGTTTTTAGTGAGTTAAAATAATGATAGTACTCTTATTGAAATAGAATGTGGCATGATTCATTATTATCTAGAAATGAAACATAATACTATTAATTATTTAGAAAATATGCGATGATAGTTCTAAAATAATTAATGATGTCTCTATGGAATGCAATAACTTGTCTAAAAAATGCAATAATAGGGATTTTTTTATACGTATACTATACATAAAATTGGTAACATGAAATATATGAATGAATATTTCTAAATAACCAAAATTCCTTCTATTCATATAGTATCCATGATTATTAAAATCAATGAGCTTCAAAATAAATTACTATTTTAAATTTATAATTCTATTCACATAAGGTTAAATTTAATGGTAATATGTGCACACGTACTTATGCCTATAGTTATTCTAGTTATCAAAAGTCAACACATTAAATTCATAAAGTGAATCTTCACCTAGGATGGAAGCTAAATATAAGTTAATCCATAAGAGTGAAATTCCACATAAGTTAATTGATATAGAAAACATTCTAAACAAGATCATTAATAATAAAAAATCTCCAAACAAAATAATTCATAAGATGGAAAATTTCATGAGTCCTAATCCTTGAAATGTGAATCAACTAATCTAATTTGAAAAGTTAAAGGATAGACCTAATGTTATTTTATTAACACTCTTTGATAGAAGTTTGATCAGGTTCAATCTTATAATGAGCATCGCCCCTCACATTGCCAAATTAAGTGGGTGAAATGTAACTATCATCATATCAATTGAGATATAAACATAATTATGCATTAATATTGAACAACTTGTGAGTAGATTTGTTATTACATTTGAAAAATATAATAATACTACCACAAGGTTGACATCTCCATCTTCTTCTACTACACATTCTAAAAATGTGGATATATCCTAGGATGTTTATTTACATTAATTGATGTTGATTTGAGATAGTATAGAAGGTTAACATAGTAAAGGAATTGTTGTAAATAACAAGTAAAAATAAAATACATGCATAATTGAGTTTCTTAAGGAATTGGAATACAAGCAAGAGTTACAACACATGAGTACCCATGAGGATACAATAGGGCAAGCTACTATAATAGTTTATCTTGGGATTAAGACCATGGATACATTATTATATATGAATCATATTGTTCCATAATTTAATGAAGTATTGGGAAAATAATGTTTACAAAAAATGGAAGTAAATAAATAGAGAAGAATAAAAAGACTCTCAAGCTATTAATATATGTAAAGTGTCAATAGGTACATATTTAACAAGGTTATGTAATATAGGTACAAGTGTTCCTAATAACTTAATGTCATACTTGAATCAATAATTTTTGATTATTTATGAGCTACATCATATCACTGCACATAGGCTAGTGTGTGAATACTATTCATTTAGCACACAACTTACCAAAATGTTTTTCCATATAAATTAATCTCATTTGGTGATACCTAATTAAAGTAAATAAGACATATATTTTGGTCAATGAAGAGTAAAGTAAATATAATAAACTAATTCTAAAATATAGTTTAGTTGAGAATAATATCCTACCATAAATACTTAGTCCATGCACTCATTCTTGGTGCACTATTTAAGATGTGCACTCATGGAGATTTATTGTCTATAAGCCCTTGAAAGATAAACTATTACTAAAGTGATAAAGATGAAAACTATAAAGTTTATACATATGACTCATCCAAATCTCATCACATGTCACAATAAATGGAATATGGGGTGGGGATTTGGGAAAGATACACAACAACATTAAATCACAATAGGAAATATTATAAAAAATGAAAGTAAATAAATAAATAAAAATGTTTACCTTCACTTACCTTTCCAAATTTAGATATATCACTAGATGTTTTACATCTAATAAAAGGTGCCAATTTGGAATTTCAATGTTAAGACATTAAAAATAAGAGGAAAATCCAAATTTTAAGAAAAAAATTACTAGCATAATAAAATTCCATACTTCATTAGGATCCTAAAACTTTTTTTGGTTCATGGAAAGGATATAAGGAATAAAAGTTATGATAAAATTATGAATTATGGAGATAAAAATTAGGAAATTTTGGAATTTAAATTTGGAGGTATAAATAGGCAAAAATTAAATCATTTGGTCCTTTGATATTTTGGAAACCTAGAGCTCTAGTTGATCATTTATAATGCGATAAGAGATTATGGATAGAGTATGATGATGTAGATGTGTAGGAGGTCTTAAGAGATTTTAAGAGCCATGTAGTTAGGTGATTCATTTATTATTTGATTTGTTAAATCAGTTAAAATAGGATATATTTAGTAAATTTACATGTTGGTGAAATCTATGTAGTTGAATTTTCACCAACAAGCATCAAAATGTAGAGAAATGTTTGATAAATGATGGGTAGAAAATAAGTGTCAAATTTAGGGCCAAGGGTATTTTCTAGGGTTGAAGGAAGAAATCATCACTACCAAGAAACTCTATTGGTTAGACCATGAATTAATATGGATAAAAATTATATATCTAGATGATACTTTATGGTATGTCCCATGCAATCAAATAGTCAAAAATAATTGCCATGGATGGTATCATATATGGTGACCAATATAGTAGAATGAGTGATAAAAATTACCAGTACCATATAAGGAAAATTTTCTAGTTGGTATCATATTATATGGCCAATACAATATAAAAATAAATAAGATGGTCGATATTGTATGTATGCGACCAATGTCATATGAAAGAAATAGATGATTGATACCATATAGATGTTATCGATGCAATAAGACATGAACTAGATGGTTGTTAAAATAGAAAGTATAAGTGGTCAATGCAGAAATTTAGGATTGAAATGGCCAACATAGTATTAATAAAGACCATTTTTAATTTTAATGCTATATCTAGTTAAATTTTAATTTCTTTTTATATTTTTGAGTAAAATCTGATGGGCTACTATGTTTGACATTTTTCATATTTTAAAATGACTATAAATGAGTGTAGATGTAATATATGTAATAAATCTACTAGCTGGGCTTAAAAATGTGGAAAGAGCACATTTGATCAACTAGTTGTTCAAAGGTATCATGGAGATGTATCATGTCCCTCCTTGTGTTAAGCTAGTAGCCATATTTATAGGGAATTGGGATCATATTATAGATACATTTATGTGGGAGTTTATGGGAATATAATGGAGGTGGATATCACCTTCGAAGATGCACATGTGATACTAACATTGCTGATTAAGGACACTTTTGTCATATCATTAACAATTTTAAAAAAAATAAATAATAAAGGATATTTATAAAATTTGTGCACATATTAGTCAACACCAAGTGAGTGTTTATTCATTTAGGAATGCTATAATATCACAAATCACTTGAATCAGTGTTAGACAATATGAATTATGCCATTAGACAGTAAGCATAGATATCCAAAAATAAGTTAGGTCCATGAATATGCTAAAAAAATAACTCTAGATTGCTTTGAGGATTTTCTTTATGTCAAAGAGATTAGTAAGGAAATTAAAATATTGAGAAACAAGTTATCCCTTTGCATTGATTGGGTGAATTAGGGTTGAACATTTCCACCTAATTTACCTTAATCAAAGTAAGATATATAAAGTTCCTTAGAGTCTGTTATAGCCAATTTTAGTATCCCTTATTTTTTTGAAAATGTATTAAAATGATCACGTTATGAATGATATTTAATAAAAAATTATTTTCTCTACGTATGGTTAAATATAAAAATTTGTTGTGATGATTTCTTTGAAAATTAGTAACATTATTGAAAGATTATACATAGCATAAGTTGATTAATTATTACCAAAGAATTTTAAAACATTTAGAATTGTAATGTGTTTGATACTTTTCTTTTAAGTTATAATCAATATATAATTTCAAATCATGGTGCTTAGTTTCATAATATTGGTATATCTTGATTTCAAGCAATTTTGCTTTGGCAATAGTTTCTAGTCTCAATGATAGATTGCATCTCCTTATCACTTATTTTTATAGCTTTGTGACTTAGATTTATATACTCATGACATTATTTAAGTTGTAGTAAATACAATGGTTTTCACATAGACATGCTTAGTGTGTTGAGAGTGACTTTAAGAAAGTGTTAGAATTAGCTACAGGATCTAATGAATCTAATAAAAAGCATAAATAAGAGATAAAATAGTAATAGTAGTAAACAATAACTATATATCTGAGATAATAATAGAAATGAATAAATAACTCAAATATGATGAATTACTCTGATAATTCAATATTAATCTAATATGGAATACATAAATAGCCATTGCTAATATAGAGTAAGGCGTGCATGATAAAGATCAAGGAACTCACACAACACATGTAGTTTAACTGATATCTATCTACATGAATAGTGGAGTGCAACTCCACACTAACAAGATAGGTGTCCAACTTGTGTAAATGATCAACACAAGTTGACTATTAGTTAAATAATATTATCCTATCTTACCCTAAATAGTGGAGTGGAACTCCACTATAACAAGATAAGTGTCTAAGTTAATTACTAGCTAAGCAAGCTTATCCTATCTGGTGCAAATTATTAATAAACTAATTACAATAAGTAATTAGTGCACCAAAATAATAAATATAATTAAATGCAATAAATCAAATAAATGCACCAAAATCCCCTCATAAGTGAATCTTAGGTAGGGCTATGCAGATAAGAGTCTCAACAATGTGTAGCCATATTAGGTACTCTATATAAATAGATGAGGAAAGGAGAAAACCCAAAGGAAAAAAACTCCTCCTCAAAATGAAGGTCTAGGAGACCCCCCTAAATAAATGATGTCCTACACCCCCAAAAGAGATCACAATTGAAGATACTTTCTCTTAGTGAAAGGTTTGGTGAAAATATCTATAATCTTCTCCTCCATAGGACAATATTTAAGATCAATGATCTCCACCTGAATCAGCTTCCTGATAAAGTGCATATGGATCTCTATGTGTTTGGTTCTTTGATGATGAACCATATTATTCAAGATCTGGATAGTTCTCTAGTTGTCTTAGTAGATAATTGATGGCTTCCAAAATGGAACACCAAGCTCAGTGAGAATATTTTAAATCTAAGTAGCCTCAGTAGTGGCATTAAAAACACCATGATACTCAACCTTTGTAGATGAAAGAGAAATACCATTTTATTTCTTACTCTACTAATAAATGGGCTCAGATCTAAAGTGAAGGCTATAACCATAAGTGGACCTACAATCATCATAATCACCATCCCAATCAAAATCTATGTATCCCACCAAGTCTAAAATTTTACCTACTTTATAGTGAATCCTATATTTGGTAGTGCCTTGAATGTATCTCAAAACATGCTCGGTGGCTCTCTAATGAAGCTCATGTGGTGTCTACATAAAGCATGAAACCATGCCAAATAAATATGAAATATCAGGTTATGTATGAGTCAGATAGATGAGGCTGCCTAGAAGCTAGTGGTATAATGTGGCATTAACCAAAGGAGTAGAACAATGAACCTCAAGTCTAACTCTAGATAATAAAGGAGTCGATGCATGACTACAATCATCCATGTGAAATCAAGCTAAAAATTCAATGATATACTTGGGTTGTGAAAGTGTAATCTTAGAAGAATAATATGCTATTTGAATCCCAAGAAAATAATGTAATAATCCCATGTCTATCATAGAAAACTTATCATGAAGTGCAGTCTTAACACTGCTAATGAAGGATGTTGTGCTCCTTTTAATAATGAGATCATCAACATAGAGCACCAAGTATAATAGTGAATCCTCATGTCATATAATTTAGACATTTAGATCTGAGTGGCATCTCAAGAACCCAATGGAGAGAATAAATGTGTCCATCTTAGAATACCAAGCCCTAGGGGCTTATTTTAGACCATAAAGAGACTTCTTCAAGCAACATACCAATTAAGAATCCTAAGCAAACCCCTATGGCTACTCCATATAAATATCCTCATGAAGATCCCCATGAAGAAATGTGCTCTTCACATCCATCAGATGTATAGCCCAACCATGAACTGCACTAATAGATAGTATCAAGTGAATAGAATTTATCTTAGCAAAAGGTGTAAATGTTTATGTATAGTCAATACCTTCTACTTAGGAAAAACCTTTGGCCACTAATCATGCTTTATACTTATCAATATTTCCATCCACTATAAACTTAGTCTGATATATCCACCTACATCATAATAATTTTCTTCCCTTAGGAAGAGAAACAAGATCCCAAGTGTTGTTCCTAATCAATGAGTCATACTCTTATTCCATCATTGAATCCCACTCAACTATCCCTGTGTCTTCTTGAAAAGATTATGGATCAAAAGATATGGTAATGTAGGAATGTGGAAGATCATGTTATTACCATGTTATCCTTCTATCTTATGGATCCCTAACAAGAGGGTCTACATCTATGAAAGTCTATCTAGCCCACAAAGGCATTAATGGGTGAGGATTTGGAGGAGGAGGAGGAGGAACATGACCTTCTAAACCCTATTGGGGAGGTATTACTTCATCATCTTTATAAGTAGATGAAGTAGGAGTATCATCATCACTGCTATCTGATTCTTCTAAGGAAGAAGAATGAGAAATGTTAGAAAACAAGTCTGAAGGACTTTCTTCAAAGTAAACACTTCTCACTATAATAAACTCATGTGAATTTGGATCAATGATCTGATATCCCTTAACACCATCAGGATATCCCTTAAATATACAAGTTTGGATTTGTTGTTCTAAAGCATGATGCTTGTATGAAGGTATGTGAGCCCATGCTAGACTACCAAAGATTCTAAAATGATGCTCTTCTAGCAATCATATTACACCAAGATTCAAGAGGTGTTATCCCCTTTAAATCTTTGTGAGGAAGTCTATTATGTATATATGTAGCATAATTAATTTCTTTCACTCAGTTTTTAGGTACTAATGATTTTGTATGAATCATATAACTTGCCATCTCTTTTAAGAATCTATTCTTCCTCTCTACTACACCATTGTGTTGAGGTGTGTATGCAATTGAATGTTGAAGATCAATTCCTTCAAGAGCACAAAATTGTTCAAACTTGTTGTTCACATATTCCCTCCCATTATCTGTGTGGAGAATCTTGACATAATTCCCATATTGTTTCTCTACTAGAGCTTTGAACTCTAGAAATCTATCAAATACTTCACTCTTGATTGTTAAAAAATAAACCCAAGTATATCTAGAATAGTCATTAATAAATGTGAGAACATAATAGGTTTTACTAAATGGTAAAGTAGGTAATGGAACTGCTAAATCACTATGAACAAGTTTGAGTACTTGTGTATCCCTCCAAGACTTCCCTTTATCAAACTTATCCTCTAGATGTTTGCCTAAGGCACAACCATGACATACACCCCTTGAAAACTAAATCTATGAAAGTTCTATAACCATCTCTTGTTGATTAAGCTACTATAAATAGTAGTAGTTTAGATGACTAAACTGCTCATGCCATAACTTTCTCACTAAATTAGTGTGTGAGAGAAAATATGTAGAGGAAGACTGAGGCACAAAGTGGGAGAATGAATAAATCCAAGTATTATTGTCAACTTTTTCCACTGTAACTAAGGCATTATCTTCCAATTTTTTGATTGATACAGAATCAAGTGTAAACTCAGATTTCCTACCAGTATCAAAGCGAGTGATTTGGTAGACAAAAAGAAGGTTAGTTGATAACTTTGGCATATAGAGGGCATCATCAAATACACCACTATCAACATCAACTATACCTTTTCCTATAACATCTACCTTAGAATCATCACCTATGAGAATTTGAGGTAAGAAACTTGGCTCTAATATAGAAAATTATTCTTGATCAGAACTCATATGGTGTGAAGCACCTGAGTCAATGGCCTATGACTTAGGATAATTTTCTAGTGAAACTAGTGGCGTAGCTTTCCCTTTCCCTAAATTTGAAGGAGTGGAAGAATCCTTTGAAGAGGATTGATTGATGTTATTATTTTTGAGAAGACCCTTAAGTTCATCAATCTCTTTCTTCCAACAATCTTGTTCACTATGAAAATCCTTTTTATAATAAGGGCAAGGAGTGCTAGTCCTTTTTTGTGAATCCCCTTTCTTCTTAGTGGATTTATAATCTCCTTGTGAGGAAGATTATTGTATTCTTATCTTTATGTGACTTATTCTATTTATTTTTACTTGAACCCATATTTGATGTTGATCTTGAAATTTGCTTATGCTAAGGTTGACTTGCAACTAGAGCTTGACATTTGGATGACTTAATTAGACCCATAGCTATTAACTTTTCTTTTTCAGCCATTAGAATCTTAGAGAATACCTCAAAGGTGGGCATTTGATAAGATGTGCCCAATGTGAGATGATGATTCTGAAAGCTAGAGACAAAGGATGAATATTTAGGACCTAATTTATATAAGGCACTAAAAATCAATTGAATATCTTTTTTATCAATTTTACATTCAGAAAGTTATGATCTAAGATCTATGACTTTAGTGATGTAGTCTTGTATTATAGCATAATTTTTAGGATCCAAACTAAAGAGTTCATTGTCAATTTGGTAAACACAAACCTCATATATTTTTCCAAACAATGATGCTAATTTATCCCAAGCCTCTTTTGGAGTTGTACATTTTTCAAGATGGAAATTCAAATATAAAGACATTTAAGACCGAATGCATCCAATTACTTTAGTAGTTTCAAAGGGAAAGTGGTGTAACTCTTTTGAATTAGTAGGTGGAGTAAGAAGAGTTGTTATGTAAGACATATATCCTAGCATCATTAATGTATTCCAAGCATTTTGTTTCCATGTATTATAGTTTTATGTTGTTAATAGTGGGAACTTAGGATTCCCCATGATGTAATCAGAAATAAACTATCACAAAATAGAAATCAAAGTATAGAACACACCATAAACCCCCATGAATTACTTAGTTTTATCCCACCTAGAAATTAGTTTTGGCACTTTATAATTGAATGTAATTACAAGGCTCGATTATAATTTTTCCAGTTTACAAAAAACTCATTTAGGCCCTCTAGTATAAAAGTATAAAAAATATGCACTTTATTACAAAAATTTCTACACAAATGTGTTGTGATCAAAAAAATATTAAATTTAAAAAAAATGGGACCTCAATTTGATTTCATATGTGAAATTTATGATCCTCTAAAGTTGAAAAAATGAGGATGAACAAGAGTTGTATAAAAATCTAAATTCTAGAAAAATCTAGAAAAAACTAAAAGTACAACAGTGAAGAGCACAAAACTTTAAGCTATTTCAAAAAAAAATTGCTCAAAAATACCTCTTGGTGTTCAAATGGTGGGCTCCCAAAGTTTTCCTTTCAAATCTACCTACTGATCCATGAGGCCTGCCAAAAAAATAATAATAATTTGGTCTGCACAGTCTGTATGGCCGTACTTGGGAGCAAAAAAAATTGTCTTCTGGGGTGACTGTGCCCAAATTAGACAAATTTTATATGGATCTGTTGGTTTTGACATCTTCCAAATGCAACTATGAGGTCCATTTTTCTTAGAAATACTTCAATTTTTAGGCACCCATCAGATTTGAGCATGGTATTTCTTGATCAAACCCTTGTCAATTTTGCCTCATGTGCCCAATTTGGACAAAATTGTATATGATTTTGACTATCTTGAGTACTATGAAATCATTGGTGATCTCAAAAACTCTTCACAAAGCTCCAATTTATGTCTGTATGCAAAATCAAAAAACTGATCTTATATCTAGATATTTTTCTCTTGAATATTTAACAATCTATAGATTCAAGATAGCTCTGGTACCATGTTAGAATTAGTTACAGGATCTAATGAATCTAATAACAAGCATAAATAAGAGATAAAATACTAATAGTAATAAATAATAACTATATATTTGAGATAATAATAGAAATTAATAAATAAATCAAATATGATGAATTACTTTGATAATTCAATATTAATCTGATATGGAATACATAAATAGCCATTGTTTATATAGAGCAAGATGTGCATGATAAAGATTAAAGAACTCACACAACATGTGT
Organism: Torreya grandis; assembly: GCA_037957365.1. Lineage (NCBI taxonomy): Eukaryota > Viridiplantae > Streptophyta > Pinopsida > Cupressales > Taxaceae > Torreya > Torreya grandis. Next base: position 3,087,246 of record JARHVA010000788.1, read on the forward strand.
AGTTTAATTGATATTTGTCTACTAGAATATTGGAGTGCAACTCCACACTAACAAGATAGGTGTCTAACTTGTGTAAATGATCAACACAAGTTGATTATTAGTTAAACAATCTTATCCTATCTTACTATGAATAGTCGAGGGGAACTCCATTGTAACAAGATAAGTGTCTAAGTTAACTACTAGCTAAGCAAGCTTATCCTATCTGGTGCAAATTATTAATAAACATAATAAACTAATTACTATAATTAATTAGTGCACCAAAATAATAAATAATAAATACAATTAAATTCAATAAAGTAAATAAATGCACCAATAACAAGTTTCATACTTTTGATAGTGGTATGTTATCACAAACATTTGTAAGCTGGAAATATTTGTCTATGTGGATTGGTGAGTAATTCAATATTGATTATTATTTGTTTTTTACCTAAATGCACTATCGTTATTTCTTGTGACACCTAGTAGCATATACTTATAAGGTCATATAATGAGTCTTGGAAATCATGTGGCTTTTTATAAGGTTATTCCACCATTAGCATTAATTAATATCATAGTTTTTCCTTGATCACTTCTGAAGTGATAATGGTTGTCGTGCATTAGGTGGCCACCTAAAAGTAGTTGGTAGCCATTTTTTGTTTAAATAAATGTCACTTATTATATTTGATATCAATATGCCTTAATATCTCAAAGCATTTATCATTTCATATCTTGGACATTTAGGATATTGTTTGGCATCATTTGAAGTTAATGAAAAGGTGGTGGTGGAATTTTTCAATGTACATAATAAATTTTATCTTTTAATGATTTGTCTTTCTCTTTTTTGGAGTTTACAATGGTGGAAAAGTTAGTTTTTGATTTGGTAGAATGCTAAAGACTTAGTGGTAGATTTATTGTTTGAATCAGTAGGCATATTTTTTATAGATACTATCATCCACTAGTTTAGTAGACACATCACATTAACTACTTTAATTAGTAGTCTTCTTAACCACATCACCATAAAACACTCCATTTTTGGAATTTTAACTTAATTTATATCAAGTTTGAAGTGGTAGGGAGACTCTACAAGTTTGGTTTTAAAATAAAATGAAGTAATTTCATTCAGCTACAATATTTTCACTTATCCACACAGTGGTGTTAGGTATGCAAACTAGTTTTCTTGTTGGCTATTTATTCTCCTTGAATACATTTTTAGTCATTAAAATTTGTGTTTCAACATTAATTTGTATAATATAAATGATTTTACTATATAAGATTGAATTTGTTAAGATAATTCAAAGGTGCATGAAGTTTTGAGAAAGAGTTTTGGGAAAGAATTGATTTGCAAATAGTTTCATATATGTGCATATTCTTATAGTCAATTTACAAATAATATTTTACATGCATGTTTGTTGTGGTATGTTTGTGGAAAAAATAAGCTCATTGTTTGTATATTGGATATTATATTCATGATTGCATATTATTAATTTTAATAACTTGCAGATTTGGTTCTATAAAGTCATGATTTTTAATTGGTTCCATTTTTGGTCTTGCATGTCACATAAATCACAAAATCTCTACATACATTCAGTTTGAAGCTTGTAGTCTTATGTACATGAAATATGTTGATTAGATGTTACAAAATGGAAAATTTGATTTTTTTTAAAATTCAATCTTGATTAAAACCCTACTACATGAGATTTATACAATATAATAATATTGTATGATTTCATAGTGGTTTTGAGTTATGAACACAAATGATTTTGGTTTTAGTTGCTCAATATCACATAAATGTTAAAAGGGGTTTTAACACATTTTTCATTTAAAATGAACATATTTTTTAATTCTTTTAGGTGATTTGAGTGAATTACATTATTTTTAGTTTGTATACATTTGATAGAAATGAAAAATATCTTAGGGTTCGTGATGTTTTCTTTTGGCCCTTTCTCTGCATGAAGTTTTGGTAGAAAATAAGTTGTTTTATGTTGCTCAACTCAGCATGCAACAATGATTTTGAGTTTTGAATTGATATTTACATGAATTTTTTGGTATTTTAGTTGTATGAATATAATATAATATAATATAATATTGACAAATTTTTTAAGGTATATGATGTTGTCTTTTGATTAAACCTTTGTATGAATATTTTTTTGAAATTATTTGAGATGTATTCTTAATTCTTATAGTTGAAATTGAGGGTTTGATGATACTTACATAATATTTTTAGATTCATATACAATTTTTGTGATTATGAATTTTTATGCATTTGGGTAAGAAATATATAGAACATTAAGGGTTTGATTGTTTAATTTTAAACAATTCTCTACATGGAGTTTTACAGATTTTTTTCTTGAACACAAATATGACATTATATATTCTTGCTTGCATTATATTTTCTAAGATTTTCATAATTTTTAATCATTTAGTAGTTGATTATGTTGAATTATTTCAAGGTGATATTGATAGAAATGGTTACATTTTTTAGTTGTCCTTGATTCATTATATTTTGTTGAGATATGAAGCTTGTTGAAATATGAAAATATGTTATTTTTGAATTCAGGGTTCAATTTAAATATTGTGATATTGGAAAACATTTATATTATTGGCATTATTAAAAAAAATTATTAGTGGAATAAAAAGGTTTGAAATAGAATGAGAAAGTTGATTTATTATTTAATCATGTAGTTATGTTTTCATTTGAAGATAATGTTGAGAGTGTCATGAAGTTTTGATTAAATTATTATTTGAATTTATTTCAAGATATGGATGTCAGGGTGGACTCAATATTTGCATAGTTATAGAAGGAATTTTTGAGGTAGAGATAATTTATGATAGGATAATGATACTCTTTCATGAGGTATTATCATGAGAGACCTTTTCACCACCATAAGGATACCAATACTTTCTCTATCCATTTTCACCATGTAACTCATGTGTCAATACATTTTAGTGTGAATGATCCTACATTATATAAATAATTGGATAATATCCCATCATCCTCTGTTAGTTTATGTGGTGTATCACATAGAGACCTGAGAAGATCCTCTTAGAGGTCTCATCCTTTTTGACAAGGTATTCCAAGTGAATATTCTTAAGGGATGCATAGTGTTATTGATTTAATACCTAATGATCCTCATATTTTAAATCATATTGAATTCTTTCCTGATATCAATATAAACCTTTCTAATCTAAATCCTTTTTTTTGATATGATTACTAGATGCAGTTTGCCTATACAAAATAAAATATTTTCTTTCAATAAGAGGCATGTTGATAGTCCTATGAGTCAGTGTATGGTGACACATGCATTTAATAGGGTAAAACATGAGATTGATGATGAATATGGAGGAACTAATTTAGGTTAATTACCTGATGCATTAATGGAATACACAAAAATATAATACATATAAGGGAGCCCCTCTAATTGATCTTGTTTCTGGTAGTGACTCTAATTAAGCTATTATGTGATATGTTTAGATTAAAGATGAACCCAATTTTGATTACTAATGTGGAAACCATCCTTGGACACAATAGGAGGTGTCTCCCCCTAATAATCTAAAGAAATAAATAGAGAAACAGGTAATTTGGAATCAAAATGACCACCAAAACAAAACCACAAATTGAACACAAACCAAATAGTAAATAGGATAAAAACACAAAAAAAGAGACCCAACGGGGTCCCAAAAGGGACCTAGACATAGTGAGGAAAATAAACCAACAACAAATAATAGGAAACACAATGGGGTCCTAAAAGGGGGCCCTAACCCAGTGAAGCTCCACAAAAGAATAAGCATTAAACTAGAGCTTGAGATGGGGTATTTTGGCCGTACCCCCCTACCATAAAAATAAAATAAATAAGGAGGTTTCACAAACCCCTACTTCTAACCATATATTGGAGCAAGTGATATCAACCTGAGGAACTACCTGCGCTCCCCAAGGGAACCCCTGATCAACCAGATAGACTAGGATTTTAAATCAAACCCCTTAAATTAGAAAGGGATTTTAAAGAGAATCCAATAAGAATTTTTTTGAGAAGATCCAAGAAGTCAACCAACCAAGCCCTTACTAAGAGTAAACTTTAATAAACTTACAAAACCTTGAATTCCAAAGATGTGCTTAATGCTTAAACTACAAAACAAATTACTTGTAACTGGTTCCCTCTTAAATAGAAACCTCAGCCTTAAAAATCCATGGAGAAGGTTCCATCCTTACCCAATCCTTTAATCCACCAAAATCTTCTTCCCCTAAAAAAATAAAACTTTCAGCTTTATTACTACTTCCTTGTTCTAAAAACCATCTAAATTTTTTAATCGACTAGATCTTGCCCACCCCTAGGCACCACAATAGAATATTATCCACTAGAGCATCCTTGAAGACCAGAACCCCACTCCTCAAAGTAGAAATCGAGAACTACCAAATAAAAATCTCTCTTTCAAAAGACATGCACTATAATAGAACAAGATAGGGTTCCCAACTAACCAAATGTTAGTACGGAGCTTGAAACAGGGGAATTTGAAAACTAAAACATAGGGAAAAAATGGATATCTTTTTGTTGTCTCAGTTGTTAATTTTTGTTGAGATACTGGTTATATTTTTTTTATTGGATAATTTTTAGTTTTAAACATTTTTAGATAGATGATTTTTTTATATTATATTGATTTTGATAACTTGGTTATTTTAAGCTTCTTTTAATCAATTTTAGTTTAGATAGTGAAACCAGTGTGTTCATACAGTATTAGATGGTTTCTATATTTTACATTTGATCATGTGATGTTTTTATATAAATGTTTCTTTTTATGGATTATAGGTTTAATATGTTTAGATCATTTGACATTACCATTTATTGCTTATAAATTCTATGTATAGTTAAATATTATCTAAGTGATATTTAAATAAGTCAAAGGACCCCCACCTGTTAGAGACTATAAGTTGGTCTATATTATTTAATTTATTTTCATGGACTTATTTTTAAGCTCAAAATAGACCTAAGTTATATACACTTTATAAATTATAAATTGACTTTTAAAATTCAATTAATTTTATAACTATAACTAATTAGAGTTAGTTGTAACTTAAATCATAACCATCTCAAGGAGATTCACTTTATAATGAGATTTAAGACAAAAAATTAAGAAACACATAGGTATTAATGGCTCTTTAAGTTTTTAAGGTTTTCCATCTCTCTTTTCTTCTATGCAAGCAATCTCTAAGATCAAATAATCATTTGCAAATAGACCAAACAATGCTTTATCTAATGATGAAATAATCTTCTTAAATAACACATGTATATCCATGTTTCTTTATTTATTCATAATTGATTATCTAAATATTATCAAGCATTAATGTCATTGATGATTATATATGTAGTCATATGCATATAATTTTATATATTTTAATAGAATAAGGATCAAACCCTCACATTTTTCAACAGATTGTTAATCTATCAATTGTATATTTATTTTCTTTTGAGGATTATGTTTTTAATCAAACGTATTCTATTGGTTTATCAATAAATTCAATATTTTCAATTTATAAGATGATTCTTTTTTAAAGTCTTTCACTTATTTCCTTATTTCTTTAGTTTAGATTTTTATTTTGTTCTTAGATATAGTTATTTCACACTCTTAGTTCAGTTTAGTGTTCTTTATTTGAATTTATTTTATTTTTTAATTATTTTTATTTATTTTTTATTCTTTTTTAGTTACCGTCACTTAGTTTGTATTCATTATCCTTATTTTATTTTATTAGTTAGTCCTTAAATCATCTGTTTATAGCTTTCTAAATCATCCTGCTTAGGTATTAATTGGTTTTAAATTTATTATTGTTCTTTTAATTGTTTTTTAATTTTATATCTTTGTTTTTTAATTAATTTATGTTAAATAAGTAAATCTATTAGATCTTATTTAGACAGTTTAAATTTTACTTAAGTGTTCCTATACCTATTTTAGAAAGTTTTTTGTACTTAATTTCATAGTTGTTGGTCATGTTAGTTGTTATTTATGTCTATTTATTTGGTTTCCATTTTTGTTTCTTTTATTTATCTTTAAGTTTTATGTGTTACCCTTCTTCTACTTATTTTTTAGTTTTTGTGGCATTAAAACTAATAAAAAAATACATTACTCAAGGGATCAAATATTTTTCCTTCAAAAATTTGCCTCATTCATAGATTTATTATGTTATATAGGTTAGAATATATTTGTTAGATTTGATTTAATTTTTATATTGAAAGAAGTGTTTTATTTCTAAAATATTATGACAATTCATTTTGTATTTGCTGAATTATTTCTAGAACTATTAAAATACTCCTCTATAGATCTTAGGATCAATATTTATTTCATAGATCTCTTACGACTAAACTAGTTTGATTTCAACTTGACCTCAATGATAGATGAAAGGGTTGATTTTTGGACATGACATTTTTCATCATCAATAGAGTCTTCCTATATTTTTATATGATCTTAAAAGAGTTATATAGGCCAATTAAAATTTAATAAACCTTAAAAAAATTACTTTTAACATTATTCATACATCAATTTATTAATGCATTGTATTGGAATGTTCCATAATTATAAATTTAGTTATTTCTCCATACTACTATTCAATAAAAGTAATCTAATAAAAAAAATCCATGCATAACCATTATTTTATAATATTTCAATTACAATAGGATACTACTAATCATTGAAATAGTATTGAAACCATTTGTATCACCACTTCTCACTCCATAGATTAAATATACAACTCTATCATAGCATTAATTAACTCCATACTCTCGTTCTCAAGAGCATATTTACTTTTTAAAATAAATTTATCAAAATATGGAGACTACTATCTATTTAATGAAAAAACCAATCATAGTATTTACATATTTAAGTCAAAAAATTATACATGTGTTTCTTATATCAAATTAAACAACCACTTCAATAAATGAACAAAGAGTTAAGTAATAGACACACTATGAATATTGTATATGTCAATATGAAATATATCTTAATAGTAATACTCACACTAATTTATAGACAAATATTTTACTTCCATTTTGCCACATTGAAGAGTTAGATTCAATAAAACTCTACTTAAACCATAATCATTTATCCTCAAGTACTATAATAGTAAGCTAGAGAATCTAGTTTTTCTAAAGTGTAAACCTTCAAGATAATTATGGCTTGATATCAAATAAATAGTTCAACGCTCAAAGTGTTTTCTTCATATATCACTTAGGCTAACTTAAATAAAAATAATTATTGGTAGATAAACAAATATCATAAACACCACCATACTTAAAACATTCACTAATCTCTATAAGTTTATTCTTCAAAGAACCAAGTAATGATTTCAAAGGCCTTCCCTATATGCCATTTCCAAAGTTAACATGGTTTATATTTATAATTTATCTAATACAACTAAATGTATCAACAATGTATTAAATTAAACATCACCATAGCAAGGCAACCACAACAACATCACCCATAAACTAGTAATATTTATATCTCATGCATAACCTAACTCTACAAAGAAGAAACTGCATACTTATTGCATTATTATTCATATATACACAAACCTAAGTTGGATATTTTTTAAGAACAAATCTAAGTATTAGCATGATAATGTGTCTAGTTAATCACTTAAATAACTAGAAATAAATTCCTCAAGTTTGCTAACCACGTTAAATATAACAACAAAAGATATGCATTGGTATCATGCTTAAAACGGGTGAAATTTTGAAATCATCTTAAATTTTAGGTTGTCCAAGAAAACTTTTTCATTCAAGAAAAAATTAAATAACATTATCCATGATTCATTAAATTGCATGAACACATATCTAAATCTAAGTTTCATGTTAAAAGTAATGTACAGTGTGATTGAGCTACAAAATTTAATTTAAAACAAAAAAAAATAGAATATTAATTTTTATTTGGGTTAATTTTATTATCCTAAAATTAATTTAGGTGTATAGATTTATTCCCATATAAGTTTTTTTAATTCATATGTTAATGGAATATCTGAGGTTTCTCACCTCTTTTATCTATTTCAAAGAGAATCTTGGAGTTCTCTGTCATATGTAACTCCTAAAACACTTGACACACACTTCCCCCTCATCTCATGGAGCTAAGTGATACTAGGCACACACTAAGAACATTATCCAAGGTATTGATAAAGTTTGTTTGTAAATCTTTTTAGTTTCCTTACTTTATTTAAAGATATTTCTCCTCTCATTTACAAACAATGTGAAGTTTATTCTTCTTTTATATTCTCTTATTTCTTCTACTCTATTCATGAAGATTGTAATCTAGATATTATTATTTGTAAGTCTTCATTATTATTACATGTGGGGTTTTCTTTTGTTGATTTGATTTACCCACATATAATTTATGTCTTGTATTTACATGGTTTGACTTACTTTGAGGTAATATATTATATTTTTATGAATTTATTTATTTATTTATTCTTAAATATTATTTACATTGATATTTTTATTTGTTATTTCATATTACTTGAGCATGTCATTATTAACATTGAACCATAAATGTTTGCAGGTTCTTGGGTGAAAAAGAAGAAAAACAATTGTTTCATTTCTTTTACATTTTTTTGTAAGGGATTTCACCCTTGCAATTTCTTGTCTTTTATCATTTCTCTTAACCCTTTGTAATTTTGTTTATTTCTATTTTTTTTTGATTTATCTATTGAATTTATACTTTGCCTAATCTAAATTAGATGCATTAATTTATTTGGTTGTATGAGGACATTTTTTTCCAGATCAACAAGGTGTCTTAGCTAAATAGAGGTATTTCTTAACTTTTTGGTAGCTTATTGTTGACATTTTACTACATGTAATTTTAGGCATTTATACATGGTAATGCATGATCATTAAAACACTCATAGTTTTTTTCCTAATTGTGTTTCACTAATACATTTTACTAATGCAATAATTTATTTTTGCTAATACGCCTTCTTTTTTCCACTTACCATCTTAATTCTATTCATTTATTAATGTTTTGAGTAGTAAAATGTGGTTATAATATCATTTTACTACTTTTTTTTATTATTGTTCAATCTTGGTGTTTTAAAACAAACACTTTATTTTCTTCAATTTGGCATCTTACTCTTTAGATCTTGGCATTTTTATATTGGCATCTTCCTTTTTTATCAATTTTTAATAAGTGGCATTTCTTTTGCTTAGTTTTGTTATGACATTGGCATTATAATAATGTGTTTCAATATTATTTTAATACTATCATTTTCATGATAATGTCTTAAATCAGTATATAATGATTTCTTTCATTGGCATTAAATAACACCTTCTTATTTTGGCATTTTATTCTTACACCTATATCTCTTTTTATGTAAATCAATTCTATTACTTTTATTTATTCTTTAATTTATCTTTTATCAAAATTTGAAAATTAAGGTGGTGTGATACGTATTTTTTATAAGCTCCAACTTAACTCATACTTAATAGGTATTTTTTGTAAGCTCCAACTTAACTCATACTTAACTCTTCTTAATTGATGTCTCCCTTTATTTCCAAACTTTGATATCTCTGGTTTTGGTTATTGAAATATTTTTCAAATCCAAAGTAAGACAAAGAATTCATGAATGGTTAAACATGGATTTTATTTCAAAATTTATCTTTCATCCTTTCTTTCATGCATGGTTATTTTATTTTATTTACTTATTTTAACATATATATTTATATTCCAAACAAAAAATAACATCTTATTTAAGCTTTTAATATAAATAAATTGCATCTATTTGGAATTATTAATTTTTTAGTTTTTTCTTTTTGATGTATTTTTTTTTCCCATGGCATTGTGAGTATTTGAAACATCATGACATAATTTTTTCTTGAATATAAACTCTCTTCATCTAATTACAATTTAAGTAAATCACACATACAATACATATTTAACTTTGAGAACTTAATTTAAATCATAGTGCTTAATGAAACCAAACCCAATCAAAAATGGAAAATCAAAAGTTTTATAAACTTGAAGTATTATTATACACATGATCGAAACTTTAATTTAGATTTTTTTTAAATATAATCCTTTTTTTCATATATATGTTATTTGGCATTTTGATGTTTTGTCTTCAATTATTAATTATTTTTAGCTTTTTATAAGTTTAAAATTTTGAATTTTTTTATTTTTTCTTTGCCTTTGTGTTTGCATATTTTATTGTAAATTGTCAAGGAATTTTTTAATGGAGTTAATTCATTAATGGAATTTTTTTTACATAATATTGTATTATATTTCTATCTCTAATGGTGATTATTAAATATTTTGAAGGTAGGATTTGTATATAGTATCTCTTTATTTTTTGACAAACTTCTTTTAACCATGCACTATCTAAAATAAATTAGCATTTTTTATGGAAGTTGTCTCTTTGTTTTTTATGCCTTTTTATTATATCTAATTTTATTAATTTCAATTTATGTAGATCATATTTTATGGTATGGTTATTTCTTAACCAAATATTGATGTAAGCTTTTGTGTTTTGCAAGTTATAGTGGATCATTTTTATCATCTTCTTTTAGTTGGTATTTGTTCCAAAGAGGATTTATCTTATTTTTTAAAGAGAATTCATGGAATATTATCAATGATTTCACCTATAATGTTACAATATTATTGAATAAGTTTATAATCTTTTTTCTTTTCTCAAATCATTGTAATATTATTTTATTCTTCTTGAAGTTGTCATCAAGGGGGAATATTATGTAATGTCACCTCCCTTCTTTATTTTAATTTTTTTTTCTATTTTTTAACCCTAAAATAAATCTTAAGGGGGGTGTTAGAGATTAATATTTATTTGGATTAATTTTATTATCTTAAAGTAAACTCAGGTGTGTGTAATATTATTCCCATGTAATTTTTTAAATTCATATATTAAAGGAATATGTAAGGTGTCTCGCCTTTTATGTCCATTTTGAATGGGATCTTAGAGTTGCATGTCAGATATAGCTCCTAAAACACCTGGCACACACTTTACCCTCACCTTATAGGGATTAATTTCACTAGGCACACACTAAAAAGGTTGCCCAAGATATTGATGGAGTTTCTTTGTAACTCATTTTGGCTTCTTCACTCTTTTTAAATATCTCTCTCCACTCCTTTATAAATAACTTGAATATTATTATTGTTTTATAATAAATTAGTTATTATACTCCCTTAATCAATAGTGTGATCTAGAGATTATTATTTTTAATCCTTCATTATTAATACATGTGAGGTTTTCTTTCATTGATTTGGTTTCCCAACTTATCAATTTATGTCTCAAAATTACATTGTTTGGCTTAATTTAAGGTAATATCTTACCTTTTTTATTCATTTATTTATGCTTCAACATTATTTACAAATACACTATCATTTATTATTTCTAATTTAAACTAACTTAAAAAATTTCTTACCTATATATGATATATAGAGAGGAGAATTGATGTCACATTACAATAGTGGATGGAAGGTAGTCACTAGTGGAAAATGGTGAAGGGCAGGAGATAGGCAAAGGGTAGGTGTAGGCCTGTGGGAATCGCATGGGAGTAGAATCAGTGGATAAGGCATTGTGATTGGATGAGCAAGGGTAATATAAATCAAGGGTGCAAGAGTTAATGTAAAATAAGAGGAAGGAAAAATAGTGAAGGAGGAACGGTTTTTAGGAAATGCTTGAGGGAGCATAGATTAGCAAAATGGCTAAATCTAGGTAAAGGAGATTAAAAATCCAAAGACTTTGTCAAATTTTATACTTCTAAATTTATTCATACTAATATGTATTTTTAGGAGTTTCTAGGGTTCAAATAATTGACTAAAGATAAAGGCCTATTGGATGGAGGTTCCTCTCTAAGAAATCAGGTACCTAAATTAATAATAGAGATAGTTAGGGTTTCATTTAAGGCTTCATTGCTTTCCAGTTGCATTAATGTTTCAAACCCTTTTCATACTTGTGGTGCTTTCTATAAAGATTTATTTCTTATAAATCAACCTAGCTTGAATCTAATTTTGATATCCAAAATCCAGATTCAATTGGAAAATAATCCTAAGAAGGATATTGAAGCTATGGAGGGTTATAAGGGGTTATCAGAGGTAGAACCTTCTTAGAAAGGAATCTTACTAATAGATTTTTTAGGTGATATTCCTTTGATTTTTTTAATACTCCTCCTATTCTATAAATTCTAGATAGAACACTTTAAATGTTAGGTATGGAAAGAGGGAAGAAGTCTTTGATTATTAGATGTGTAGGGAAGTAACCTTCTTGGAAAATCCTTTTAGATTGGGCATAGGGATCCTAACCTACATTAACATCTCCTTCTCTTTCAATTTTTTTCAAATGGTTTTTTTCTACTTCCATTTCAAGCCTAGGAGGATAAAGATTTTGTTTGGGTGAATGGGACTTGGTTTATTGGTAATAAAGGGGTGTTTTTGTGTCCCTAGAAACCTTTTTTGGATGTAGCTAATTTGGTTATCTCACAAGCTCTAGGTAGATTTTATAATCTCCCTTTAGCCATGCTTGATTATGTTCTTGTCAAATAGTTGGTTAGTAATTTGGGAGTTTTTGTTAAATTTGATGAATCCATTGAAGCTAATGTAAGATATGTTAGGCTGTGTGTTTTAGTGGATCTAGCCAAACCTCTACATCATTTTATTCAAATTTATTTTTCCCTTGGTATTTGGACACAAATTATTAATTTTGTAGGACTTCCATTTAATTATTTCAAGTGAAATCAAGATGATCACAATATTTTTTTCTTATCCTGAGAAAGGTCTTCAAGGATCTCATACTTTGA